>JAYKKG010000028.1:0-48307 GCA_036507285.1 Trichosanthes cucumerina | reverse complement strand
TTGGAGACCTAATCACAGATACACTGCGTGGATGCCCACTTTGTATTAGATACAAACGAGGTGATCGGCTCTCGTTCATGTGGTTGACATGCGAGTGGGGGCATCCTGCAATGAGATTGTACAAGACCGGATCGTGAATTATTAGACCTCATCGATGTAACACCCGTTGGCAGATGAGGGACTAATAAATTCGTAGATGACCATTAGTGACTCGACCTTAATCCCGAGCGTTTACGGACTCCTGTGCCGCGAGTGCAGTCCTTGAAATGCGGTGAGGTGGTCACGATTACCGCCCAATATGCCTATCTTCTCGAGGGACAGGACCAAGTAGGAGGCGGGAACTTAACTACGTGAGATGGAATTCACTTTCGTTCCGCCTTTAGGAAACTAGAGGGTTGTTCCCTTAAGTGTTGTCTCGAGGGCTTGGACAACGGGCGCCCACCTTCTCACCGGCTGAGAAGCGTGTTGTGTATGGTTGAACCATCACATATGTTGTTCATTAGAGGAGCGGTGGGGACTTAAGGAACAAGAGGTAGACACGAGGATAAACGGTAATTTGACCAGTAGTGTCTCACGAACAACTTTGTGAAGGAATCGACTCATGGGTATTGGTTATATCGGTGGACACGTAATATTCCTCGCGGCGAAGTGCGATTCACGGGCTATAGTAGAGTATTCTACGTAAGCTAATGAATGTTGATTAAGCGGGTCAAAGAGTTTGATAGGTTAATCTCGGATCATTGGAGCAGCCGTCACTTTGTAGGTTCATTAGGTCCTACTGTTGGCTCCATCCAGGTTCAAAGAAGGGTTAGAGTTTTGGTATGAAATTGAAGTGTTCAATTTCACTTAGAGGCATTTATGTCATTTATATGAGATATGAATGATATAATATATAGTTTAATGTGAATGAGATTCATAATAAAGTATAGGTTAGCCTAATTTTTGAATTAGGGCTAATTGAAGAAATTAATTGAGAGAAATTAAATTGGATGTGATTTGCAATATGAGATATGAGATATCTTATATTATATGGTTATGCAAATATGATTTGCATAACCTATGGTTGTGGTAAATGGAAATAATGTGGAGATTTTAACTCCATGATTATTCCACTATTTAAACCTCTTCTTGCAAGAAAGGATTATAAGCCAATCTCTCATTTTTGATTTCACCAAAGAGAAGAGATTCATTCTCTCAACATTTTCTCTCAACTCTCCTCCCCTCTCCAAAACCAAGATCCCACCATCTTTTTCTTTCCAAAGAAGAACAACCCAGGAGTTTCCAAGTTTGTTTTGACAGGATCTTGTTCGTTAGTTAAGTGTTCGTGCTTGATCGAGAGTTCGAGAAGTTCGAGATTAGCGAAGTGTTAGATTACCAATTGGAAGAAACTTTGAAGAGAGTCTTGAACAAGTAAGTATGTTTTTTCTTCTTGCTTTTTTCCCTTAATTATGTATGTTTAACTTAGATCTAAGTGTTAGATCATTTTAATAAATTTCAAGTAGCGTATCGATACCTTGGCGATTCGATCGTCTTAAGCTTCAGCGGGATTTTCATTCCTTCCAGAATCACGTCCCAACTCAAGACTCGCTTTGCCCACGGCATAATGGTGTATCGAAAGGAGAAATAGAACCACCTGTTGGACATGGTTTGGTCGATGATGAGCTATGCTCGTCTCACGATTCTTTTTTTGGTTTCTGCGGTGGAGACAATGGTATACATTTTGAACAACGTTCCATCGAAGAGTGTTTTTGAAACACCTTTAAATCTGGAATGGTCGTAAAGGTAGTTTACACCATTTCATGATTTGGGGATGCTGACCCATGTGTTGGTGTCAAACTCGAGAGAAGTTGGAACCCGTTCAAAATTATGCCTCTTAAGTAGGCTACCCAAAAGAGCCAAGAGGTGGTTTGTTTTTGATCCCTAAGGAAAATAGGGTGTTTGTGTGGACAAATTGTTGTGTGTAATTATGGATATGCAATACCGCAGTGTACGGGTCAAGTTTTAGTATAGTGATTTATGAGTCCAAGTATCGTCCTCGGGAATGGGTTTCTAGATTAATTAATTACTAAGATACTAATTCTCAATTTTAGCTAAAGAAACATAACATGGATAGTTGATTGAAAGTAAAGACAAGCAAACAAACACACATGTGAGACGAGGAATTGATAGATTTGAAAGAAGTGATTATACTCAGATTAATGACTCAATTAACTCATGCAATGAACCAATGAGATGAATTTATAAACAAGAAGTAAAATACTTAAGAAAATCTCTCGATTCTTAGTGAGCCTCACACATTCAATAAAATCCATAGTCTCCATATGAACCTACGACATACATGGCATTAAGCAACTTCTTTATCACGTTTCCACTAAGATTTCTAGGTCATTCTCATGCCAGATTTCTAAAGGTTTTGACAATTTTGATCTAATTTAAGCTTTATCTCTCGAGTCCACTTAAATCAACAATTTAAGAAGTAAAGAACAAATTGCCAAAAATAAGAACAAAACATGCTTCAATACATAGTAATAAAGTCATAACAAGCAAATCAAATCCTAACTACAATGTTTAGCTACTCTAAATCACATGAAAATCAAACTAAACAAGTAGAAACCGTCTTAGAACGCTATTACAAATTGAAAGAAAGAGAAATTAAACTTATGTGTCGATGTCGGTCCTTCGTCTTCGAGCTCACGTCTTCGATCTCAAACCTCCAAAGATGCTTTGGCTCCCAAAAACGCTCTTTTCTCTCTTCTTACAAAGTGTATTTCATAATTAGGGTGGATTGTCTATCAATTTCGGCCCACCTTACACAATTGCATAATGTTGTATTTATAGGCATAATCGGCACGGTGTTGCAACGCTTAGGAGCAGCACGTTACCTTATTTGTACCCCTAAGCGATTGCTAAATAAAAAAACTCGATGGTGTTGATATGAGGAGGCGTTTAACGCCGCCTACCTAACATACGCATTCGCCTTCATATCGATACGGTGTTGCGTGGCGCAAGGCGGGGTTGCTACGCCGCTATCGCGATCCTTCATGCGCCTTCTTATCGATATAAGCGTTGTGGCGCTTTGCCTCGCCAGACGTTACCAACGCTATCGCTGAGTCTTCAACGCATCTTGGCTGCGTTCGGCGTTAGCGTTAGCGCTATGAGCAGCGTTATAGCGCCATCACCTCGGTCATCAAGCTTGGATTGTCATTTCTCTTCTAATTGGTATTATTTTTAGCTCCAAATAGCCTCGTTTTGATCGGTGATCCAATTTGTTTCAATAGCTCCATTTAAGTTCTTAACCTTAAATTGAATGAATTCAACACGTAAAGCCACGAAATCATCATAAAACTAGCAATTATTAAGCCTAAGGATAACACATTTTGTGTGCTATCAAATACCCCCAAACTTAAACTTTTGCTAGTCAGAGCAAAAGCAGAGTTAGACTTTAGATTGTTCTTAAACATTTAATTTATTCAAGCCTCAAAGATTTAAGAAAAATCGCAATCATAGAAACACTCAAACATAACACTTTAGCAAGCAATTTAAAACTTTTCCTAAGTGTTCCTACATGTGGATGTGATTATCCTATGTTCCCTTCATTTTATTAAGCCCGGATCAACTTTATTAGGCTCTCCATTCAACTTCCCCTACATGATGGTCTTAATTACTAATCTTTGAGTCTCCCCACATTCAAGAATTAAATAACTCTACTCAGATGCCTACTCACTTTTTTTATCAATTTTTTCTATTTTCTTTCTTTTTGTGCAAGGACACTAGCGTTCACACATCCACTGCGGGACCACGACCCCAGCACTTTCGCTCAATGGTAAAGCTTAGCGATCACAATGAAGGTAGCTCTTTTGCCCTCACGAATTTTTCTTTAGCAAACAAATAACAAAAAGCCAACTAATTCTCATATTATACAAATCATGCACTTCATATTGTCATTTACCACCCTATCCTGCGCAGTTTAACTATCAAATCGATTCTGAGACCTATCGAAGAGGTGACATCAAACTTCTAAACCTAATAACTTTGTTCTAAGCATTTCAAAACTACACGAACACTAGCTATGTGCATAATAATGCGAGAGAGAACTTAAAATTTTTTTAAATTAACTCAAATTCATGTCATGCTTTGAGTTTAATTGAGAATCACAAAGATTTCCAATTATATCTCATCCTAGGCTATCATACTCATACTTATGTAAAAAGATCAATCAACAATTCAGCACATACTCAGGACAGTCACAACAAATAAACACATCCCACCCCCAAACATAAACTAAACATTGTCCCCAATGTTTTGCAGAAATAAGCACAAATTAAGTATAAGGGTAAGAGTTAACAATCACATCACGAGTTATGGAGATCTTTACGAGTTCCTTGGATAGCCAAAGCATGTGTGTTGGAGTTTCTAGAAGCAGGAGCATAGATTTCAACGAAGAAATGGTGCATCACAACCTACAAAGCAAATCAACAACTAACTAAGAATTGAAAAACAACAAGCGAAGACAAAGAAAAGAAAAAATGAAAAAGCTTGGGTTGCCTCCCAAGAAGCGCTTTCTTTAACGTCTTTAGCTAGACGGTGACTTATCAGGGCACATAAAATTGCTCATATTTTTTCTGACCCTTCTTGCTCGAATCGATATAGCCTTTTAAGTCTAAGAGGATATCACATTGTTCATGAGGCACCGGAGATAGAATTATTTTTGGTGTTTTTGTTTAATGAAATGAAAGAACTGAAATCAAAGCAAGACTCGTGAGTATAGGACAAATGGTTGTCAAAAATAAAGGAAATTTCTAGGGAATAAAGGAAAGTAGGCTTCTCGACCTCTAACTCTATCACTGGATCTCCGTCTTTGAACTAAGCGTATCACCACTACCTTCCTCACTAACCTGATCATGGTGTGCCTCAGTCTCCCCTAAACTATCCTCATTATCATCTGAACAAATCCTCCTAGGTGGCATCTCCTTGAAGGGAATGAAAATCCCAGCGCAGTGGAAGACGATTGAATCGTCAAGGTATCATTATGCTACTTGAATTTTGTTAAAACGATCTAACGCTTAGATCTAAGTTAAACATGCAAAAGAGGAAGAAATTACATCGAGAAGATGTTTACTTACTTGTTGTAGACTGATCTTCAAAGTTCCTTCCTCTATCACGAACACTTCGTGCTTCTCGATCTCAACGAAATGTTCTCTCGAACAAAAATCCGAACACAACCACTTGGAGCCTAGGTTGTTCTTCCTTTTGGAAAGAAGGAAAGTTGTGGGACTCTAGTGTTTTGGAGAGGGAGGAGAGTTGTGAGAGTAGAGAGAATTCTTGATCTCTTCTCTTTGATGAAAATAAAAAAATGAGAGACTTGCTTACTAATCCCTTCTTGTAAAGGGTTTAAATAGTGGAAATGATGGAGTTAAAATCTCACATTATTACCACTTTACCCACAAACTATAGGTTATGCAAATCTCATTTGCATAACCACATAATATAAGATATCTCATATCTCATATTGCAAATCACATTTGCAATAATTGTGGATTAATTAAATTGAATCACATCCAATTTAATTTCTCTCAATTAATTTCTCCAATTAGCCCTAATTCAACAATTAGGCTAACCTATAGTTTATTATGAATCTCCTTCACATTAAACTATATATTATATCATTCATATCTCATATAAATGACATAAATGCCTGTAAGTGAAATTGAACACTTTAATTTCATACCAAAACATTAACCGCTTCTTTTAACCAGTTAGAGCCAGCCGAGGACTAAATGGACCTAAAGTGACGAGGCTCCAATGATCCGAGATTAACTGTCAAACTCTTTGACCGGTTAATCAACCTTCATTAGCTACGGTAACACTCCACTATAGCGTAAGTTTTGCACTCCCGTCGATCACAGTATTACGTATCCACTTGATATAACCAATGCCCAAGTCGACCCTTCACGGGTTGTTCGTGAGACACGGTTGGGTCAAATTACCGTTTATCTCTATGTCTACCTCTTGTTCCTTAAATCCCCACTTCTCCTCTAATGAACAACATATTGTGATGGTCCAACCATACACAACACCCTTGTCAGGCGGTGAGAAGGTGGGCGCCGGTGTCCAAGCCACAAGACAGCACTTAAGGAACAACCCTCTAGTTTCCCTAAAGGCGGGAGCAGAGTGAATTCCATCTCGCGTAGTTAAGTTTCCAGCTCCCTACTTGGTCTGTCTGCGAGAAGATAGGCATATTAGGCGAAATGCATGACCACCCTCACCCGTACTAGTCAAAGGAGCGGACCCCATGAGGCGGAGTCCGTAACACGCTCGAGATTCGTGTCGAGTCACTAATGGTCATCTCACGAACTTATTAGTCCTTCACATCAGCGGTGTTACATCGTGTGGGTCTAATAATTCCGCGGTCGGTCTTGTACAATCTCATTGCAGAGGATGCCCCACTCGCATGTCAACCACATGAGCAGAGTCGGATCACCTCGTTTGTATCTAATACAAAGCGGGTTGCATCCACGGTGTATCCGGGATTAGGTCTCCAACCTATCCATATCTTTGTGGGCCGTTCGAGTCATCAACTCGAGCGTGATCCACCCCAATGTGTCCACTACACACCGATTCAAGTTCTAATTCTCTCATAAATTCAATGACTGCGGAGCTTAGTTTATTGGAAAAGTTTATAAATATTCTGCAGACACAAAGTAATGAAATATGAAGGGAATGAGAATCCCACTGTGATGGAAAGACCATTGAATCGTCGAGGTATCAATATGCAACATGATTTTATTAAAATGATCTAACACTAGATCTAGGCTAAACATACTTAAAGAAGAAGAAAAATACGACAAGATGAGTTCTTACTTACTTGTTGTAGACTTTCTTCAAGATTTATTCTTCAAATCCACGAACTCTTCGTGCTCCTCAAACTCAACGAACACTCCCACAAAGGAACTCGAACACAACCAAATAGCCTTCTCGGTTGTTCTCTTTTGGAGAAAGGAAGATGGTGGGATCTTTTGAGTTTTGGAGAGGAGGAGAAATGAGAGAGAATTGAGAGAATTCCTCTTCTCTTCTTTTATGCAAAATCAAAAAATGAGAGATTGAGATTTAAAATCCTTCTTGCAAGAAGGGTTTATATAGTGGAATTGGTGGAGTTAAAATGTCCACATAATTACCACTTTACCATGACCATAGGTTATGCAAATCTCATTTGCATAACCACATAATATAAGATATCTCATATCTCATATTGCAAATCTCATTTGCAATAATTGTAGATCAATTAAATTGAATCACATCAATTTAATTTCTCTCAATCAATTTCTCCAATTAGCCCTAATTCAACAATTAGGCTAAGCTATAGTTTATTATGAATCTCATTCACATTAAACTATATATTATATCATTCATATCTCATATAAATGACATAAAAGCCCTTAAAGTGAAATTGAACACTTCAATTTCATACCAAAACATTAAACATTAACCCTTCTTTTAATCCGGTGGAGCCAGCGAGAGACTAATGGACCTCTGATGGCGGGCTCCAATGATCAAAGATTAACTTTTAAACTCTTTGACACGGTTAATCAACATTCGTGCTTCGATAACACTCCACTATAGCCCGTTGCCGCACTCCCGTCGGTGCGAGAATATTACGTGTCCAGCGACTTAACCAATACCCATGAGTCGACCCTTCACGGGTTGTTCGTGAGACACGGGTTTGGTCAAATTACCGTTTTACCTGTGTCTCTACCTCTTGTTCCTTAAGTCCCCACTTTGCTCCTCTAATGAATAAAATATTGTGATGGTCGAACCATACACAACACCCTTCTCGGGCGGTGAGAAGGTGGCGCCTCGTTATCCAAGCCACGAGACAACACTCAAGGGAACAACCTCTAGTTTCCCCAAAGTGGAACGCAGTGAATTCCATCTCGCGTAGTTAAGTTCTCGGCTCCTACTTGGTTCTATCCACACGAGAAGATAGGCATATTGGGCGATAAGCTGTGACCACCCTCACCCGATACTAGTCAAAGAAGCAGACCTCGCATGACGCGAGTCCGTAACACGCTCGGAGAGTTGGTCGAGTCACTAATGGTCATCTCTGAAGTTATTAGTCCTTACTATCAGCGATTATGTTACATCGGTAGGTCTAATAATTCACGGTCGGTCTTGTACAATCTCATTGCACAAGATGCCCCCTTTCGCATGTCAACCACATGAACAAGTCGAGATCACCTCGTTTGTATCTAATACAAGCGGGCGCATCCACAGTGTATCCGAGGTTAGGTCTCCAACCTTATCCATATCACGTGAGGCCGTTCGAGTCATTAACTCGAGCGTGATCCTCCACAATGTGTCCACTTACACACGTTCAAGTTCTAATTCTCTCATAAATTCAACGACTCACGGAGATTAGTTTATTGGAAAAGTTTATAAATATTGCGAGACACAAAGTAATGGAATTTGAAGGGAATGAGAATCCCACGTAGCGAAAGACGATTGAATCGTCGAGGTATCAATATGCAACATGATTTTATTAAAATGATCTAACACTAAATCTAGGCTAAACATACTTAAAAGAAGAAGAAAAATACAGCAAGATGAGTTCTTACTTACTTGTTGTAGACTTTCTTCAAGATTTGTTCTTCAAATCACGAACTCTTCGTGCTCCTTGAACTCAACGAACATTCCCACAAAAGGAACTCGAACACAACCAAATAGCCTTCTCGGTTGTTCTCTTTTGGAGAAAGGAAGATGGTGGGATCTTTTGTGTTTTGGAGAGGGAGGAGAAATGAGAGAGAATTGAGAGAATTCCTCTTCTCTTCTTTTATGCAAAATCATAAAATGAGAGATTGAGATTTAAAATCCTTTTTGCAAGAAGGGTTTATATAGTGGAATTGGTGGAGTTAAAATGTCCACATAATTACCACTTTACCACAACCATAGGTTATGCAAATCTCATTTGCATAACCACATAATATAAGATATCTCATATCTCATATTGCAAATCTCATTTGCAATAATTGTGGATTAATTAAATTGAATCACATCCAATTTAATTTCTCTCAATCAATTTCTCTAATTAGCCCTAATTCAACAATTAGGCTAAGCTATAGTTTATTATGAATCTCATTCACATTAAACTATATATTATATCATTCATATCTCATATAAATGACATAAAAGCCCTTAAAGTGTAATTGAACATTTCAATTTCATACCAAAACATTAAACATTAACCCTTCTTTTAATCAAGGTGGAGCCAACCAGAGGACCTCATGGACCCTCGGTGGCGGGCTCCAATGATCATAGATTAACTTTGCCAAACTCTTTTGATTACACGGTTAATCAGCATTCATTAGCTACGGTAACACTCCACTATAGCGTGTTTTGCACTCCGTCGGTCTGAGAATATTACGTGTCGAGTGACTTAACCAATACCCATGAGTCGACCCTTCATAGGTTGTTCGTGAGCACGGTGGGTCAAATTACCGTTTTACCCACAATGTCCTGCCTCTTGTTCCTTAAGTCCCCTTTGCTCCTCTAATGAACAACATAATGTGATGGTCCAACCATACACAACACCCTTCTCGGGCGGTGAGAAGGTGGGCGCCGGATTGTCCAAGCCACAGGCGGCAGACTCAAGGAACAACCCCTCTAGTTTCCTAAAGGCGGGAGCGAGTGAATTCCATCTCGTAGTTAAGTTCTAAGCTCCTACTTGGTTACGTCACTGAGAAGATAGGCATATTCGGTGAAGCGTGACCACCCTCACGTACTAGTCAAAGAAGGACCCTGCGAGAAGATGAGTCCAGTAACACGCGAGGATTCGGTCGAGTCACTAATGATCATCTCGAAGTTATTAGTCCTTTCTTGTCAGCGGTCTTACATCAATAGGTCTAATAAATCACGGTCGGTCTTGTACAATCTCATTGCACAGATGCCCCACTCGCATGTCAACCACATGAGCGAGTCGAGATCACCTCGTTTGTATCTAATACAAAGCGGGGCGCATCCACGATGTATCCGAGTTAGGTCTCCAACCCTATCCATATACTATAGACCGTTCGGGTCATTAACTTTCGAAACGCGATCCTCCCACTGTGTGTCCACTTTACACACCGTTCAAGTTCTAGTTCTCTCATAAAATCAATGACCCTCGAGCTTAGTTTATTAGAAAAGTTTATACATATTAAGAGACACCTGAGTGATGAAATGAATAACTCTTATTAATTTCAAACAATATATTACAAACACGAGATTAGGACAAAAATCCCAACAAACTCCCACTTGGACTAAGCTAGTGGAGAAAATACATTTGAGAAATGTACATAAATTACAGTAGTAATACAATAAACTAGGGCATTGAATACCCGTTTACATCTCCCCACTTGCCACTAGTCGGAAAGGTCTCAAGACCTGGACTCTATAGGTGACCCTCAAACACCCTTAGCGTGAGGAGCTTTGTAAAAGGATCGCCTACGTTGTGCTCGACGCTATCTGCGTGGTATCACGTCTCGCGGTGCACAATCTCTCGTATCGAGATGATACTTGCGCTCAATGTGTTTGCCTCTCTTATGGCTCCAGAGGCTCACGTGAGTTGGCTACTACCACTTGTTATCGCGAGCGATTGTGATCGGCAAGTTCATGTTGGGAACAACTTCCAAATCATCATGAACTTCCTAAGCCAAACATCTTCCTTTGCGGTTTCACAAGCGCAACATACTCCGCTTCCATAGTGGAATCATCGATGCATCCTGCTTGATGCTTAAATGCATACTCTGACTCCTCCATTCGGAATGAAGGTGACCACAGAGGTGGATTTCCTAGAATCCTTATCGGTCTGAAAATCGAGAATCTGTGTATCCCGTGAGGATCAAATCCCCACTACCATAGACTAAGTTTCGTAGTTCCTCGTTCTCTAAGATACTTGATGATTGCCTTTCTACATTTGTCCGATTGATCTAAACTTTGGATTGGGTGATATCTCTTGACAATTCCCTCTTGCATAATGGATGTGGGCGTAGTACCGGCGCATGGCATACATGAGGCTCCCCTACGGTGAAGCATATGGAATCTGTCTCATGTCCTCAACATCTTGAGGAGTCTTAGGACACCGATCCTTGACAAGTGAACCCCATGCACGAAAGGCGACAAACCCTTCTTGGAGTTACATGCATCTTATATCTAGACAACATCTTGTCAATATAAGGCGCTTTGAGACAAGGCTATCGTTACATTCTTTCTTCGTTTGGACTATCTGGATACCTAGAACATCTTCGAGCTTCTCCCAAATCTTTCATTTGGAATTGCGAAGCTAGCCACTTCTTAACGTCGATGAAGAAATTCTACCTCATTCCCAATGAGAAGAATATAAATCCACGTACAACACAAAAAATCGGCGGTTTTGTCAGCGATTTTCTTGTAGACATAAGGCTCAAATCGACATTTTGATCAAAGTCATAAGATTTGATTGCCTCATCAAACCTTATATTCCAAGACCTCGAAGCCTTTTTGGTCCATAAATAGACCTATGAAGCCGACAAACTTTTTGCTCTTGGCCTTGGGCAATGAACCCTTTGAGGTGGTCCATGTAGATGGTTTCATCAAGTTTTCCATTCGAAAGGTTGTTTTGATGTCCATCTGCCATACCTCGTAGTCATAATCGCGGCATGGCGAAGGATCTGATCGACTTTACCATGGCAGCGAAGCGAAAAGGTCTCTCATAGTCAACCCTTCAACTTTAGGTAAAACCCTTTGCCACTAGTCGGGCTTTGAAGGTGCACCTTCCCATCATGCGTTTGCGCTTGTAGATCCATTTGCAACCAATAGGTTTTACCCCATCCGGTTAATCCACAAGCTCCCATACAAAATTGAAGTACATAGACTTCATTTCTGGTCCATAGCTTTAATCCACTCGTCTTTGTCAACATCAACCATTGCACGATCATAGGTCAATGGATCCTCACGATCATCATCGGGAGCGACAAGCGAGGTTTATTTAAACCCATGTAGCGATCGGGTTGTCTCACGACCCTCCCACTACGTTGAGGCATTCCCGACTCTTGGGAGCGGATTTGACTAGGCGTGCTTAGGATCAACAACACTTGTTGACGTACTAGCCCCATCGGCAACTCTTGGCGATGTCTTGCATCCATTTCATTTAATTCAATTTTACTCCTTGGTAAATAATCACGATGTGGTCTTCCTCTAGGAAAGTGGCGTTTGTCGACACAAGCACCTATTTTCCTAAGATCGTAAAAGGACCACCCTAGTCTCTTTAGGGTAACCTACGAATAGGCATAATTTGAGCGGGATTCCAACTATTTCGGGTTTGACACCAACACATGGGTGGGCATCCCCCGAATCCACAGTGATGTAAAGCGCCTTTACGTCCACTCCAGGAGCTCGAAAGGTGTTTCTGAAACACTCTTGAGGAACATTGTTCAAAATATAAACCGCGATCTCCACTTCGTTTAAAAAGAATCGGGAGACGAGCATAGCTCATCATCGAATGAACCATGTCCAACAAGGTTTTGTTTCTCCTCTCGATACACTATTCTGGCTTTGTGGCATACGGTGCCCAGAGTTGGGACGTAATTTAAGTGTTCTATCATATAGTCCTAAATTCGGTGTCCATGTACTCTCCACCTCGATCCGATCGAAGTGTTTTAAGCGATTTACCTAAGAGGTTCTCAACCTCGATCTTGTACTCCTTGAACTTTTCAAGAGTTAAGACTTCTTATGCATTAGGTAAATATACCCATATCTTGAGTAGTCGTCTGCATGAAAGACACAAAGTACTCATAAGCTGTCCGAGCTTTAAAATTCCTTCGGACCACGAGAGGTCGAAATGTACTAACTCAAGAGGCTCTTTGGCTCTGTATCCTTTTCCACTAAAAGAATGTTTGGTCATTTTGCCTCGAGGCATGACTCACACCTGCTGACAAAGAGTTTTCTTCCAACTTCGTTTAGAAGTCCACTCTTCACTAGTTTCTCAATCCTATTGAGATTAATGTAGCCTAACAGAAGATGCCAAAGATGGGCATTTTCTTTTGGAGAAACTTTTGCTTTCTTAGTTAAGTGTTTCTGTGATTTTAAACAATTCGATATTCAAAACACTTTTGGTGGAATTGGGTTTCAAAACATCTGAGAATATTTTCAAGTGAAGGTGAACAAATAACATTCCCTTTGAAAGAAATAAACGCTTTATTCAATTCAAAAGCAAAATACATTGTTCTATTAAGCGGAAATTGAAACAAGGTTTCTAGTAAACCACAAAACTATGTACAGATTGTCCAACAATAAGTACTTCCTTGCAAAAGTTTAGCTTCACTGCGTCGATCATTGCTGCAGAGAGAAAGCTCCGGATCAAACCGTAGAGTCACCTCACCCTCTCGCAGATGGCTGCCGAGGAATCAATCCCAAAAGAAGAACAAACGTGGTTAGTGGCGCCCGAATCCAATATCGAGCGAGTCACTACTCTCCACTAAACATGTTTCATCCTGCAAGTAAATCACATTTACCTTGATTCTTCCTCTCGGCCGAGGAATTTGGGGACAGTTCCTCTTCCGGTGACCGCCCCATTGCAGGTGGAAACACTTTCCTTTCTGCAACCTCCATGACCTTCTTGCCCTTGTGGGCGGCAGACGTCGATTTACCCCTCTTCATCCTCTTCTTCCCTTTGGGCGTGAAGGAGCAACGAGTTTCGTCCCGGAGGTTGAACCTCTTTGATAAGACACAGTAGGAAACATTTGCCTTAGATTCCTTGACCTGTTCAAGGATTGGAAATCTGTAGCTCATTGAGGAGGGTAGTCGGAGTGTAGCTAATTTTGTTCATAACAGAAGATTTATTCTGGCCAAGGAAACTCTTGGAAGAGTCTCCAAAATAAAAGCGACTGGCTCGACTCGTCGATCGAAGCCCGTTCATCTCGGCCGGATGGAAGTGGGTCATCATGTCGAGAACATGTTCATGGATGAGCGACCCCTCTTTCATCCGTGCGTTAACGTATTTATTGAGTCATGTCGGGACTGAAAGGATTCTTTGTCCCAAACATTTCTGCAGGACTCCATGATCTCATGCGCGAAACCATCAACTCATGCTTCTTTGCCAAGACATCGGACATGCTTGGCAATTATGTAGACCTTGGCCTTTTCATTGGCCCCTGATCCAGGTGATGATCGCACTGCGTCGCGAACACTTGAGAGGCGGTTAAGCGGCATCACGAGAACACTCCTCGGATATACACGAACTTTATGTCGCTCTTGTACCAAAATTGTATTAATGTTGTTTTTTCCAACTCTGTAATTATCTCCCACTAATTTATTTGAAGCGAGTAAAGCTATTATTATGCTAGACATTTTTAGGTGAAAAATAAGAAAAACCTTTGTATTAGTCTACTAAAAACTTTTGAAATCCAATCAAGTTTTAGCAAAAATGTTTCATGATCCTAGGACATTCAAAATTTTGCAATGATACCTAAAGGTTTAGAATAACCATACAGAAGAGTGAGCAGAACACTCCTCCTCTAGGGCGAGACTTTCTCGATCGGACCTAATCCCGAATAACTCTTATTCCATTAGGCGTCCAATTACCATTGTTCGGTCAGATTCATTAACACTTAACGATGCAGTGAGTGTCACCCTCAATCTTTAAGTTTCCAAGTATCCGTCCAAACAATAGCCACCAAGGGTGAACCAAGAAGAAAAATCAACTTGAAAATCAGTGTCCCTTTCTGGGAATTCCACGGTGTTCCGACTCCTATGATCAAGCCTCAGAGAAGGGATTGTGCAGTCCAGCCAAACTAGCGAGGCGGATCATAGGTGTCTCACGGTGTGAATCGAAAGAAGAGGCCACCGTGGGTCTCGTTTTCATAAGTCCACTCCCACTCACTATATAAGTACTCTCTCCATCCACGATGATATTGACCTATACAAATGCCATCCGAGAGGGACGCTCCCATTTGCGGCACGAGGCCGAGTATAGATCTCACAGTGCGGACTTAAAGGAGATTTGTGGTTGGAAATTCAAATGTATCTCATACACTTTATTTCCTCCCACTCGGCACTTTAATTTTTATTGGGATTGACCTAGATAAATCGGCTAAAATTTACCTAAGTCTACCAATATAACTCTTATATGGTATTAACCTAAGTTTATAATCACATTATTAACTTAGGTCTATGTGAGTAAATTAATTAACACTTAATTAACGACACTCACGAGAATATAACCTAAGAATCTCCTGGACCAATTCACTCCCGGTCCGTTTCGGAGTGGGGTGTGTTATAGCGTCAACTTAAATACCCGACCTTAGACAAAACCTTCCTTAGAAGAGAGTTACTTATCGGTCACCATTCATAGGTTATATTTGATTTCCCTAAATTTCTAATCTCATTAGAAAATTAGAAAACCTAAGTCTAATTAATCAAGTTCTAAACACTTTAAAACTAATAATTAACTTAGGTTGCATGCATTTCTATGTTATAGTGCTTGATCATCCATCACATGAATAATACTATATACTATAACATAATATAATTCATCACATGAATTAAATGCATGAGCATGCTTTTAATTTAAAATATAACAATTATATTAAATAAATTAAAACATGCAAATATTATATTATAACTCTTATAATATAATCCTATCATGCATACTATATATTATAACTCTTATAATATAAAAATGATGCATGAAATGTTTAACCTAAGGTGGGATTTTAAATCTATATGACATACAATATGCACATAGAAATAATTAAATCATACATCTCATGCATAAAATAATTAAATAGCAAAAATGGACCGATTTTTGGCACAAAGGGCAATTATTTAATTAAATAACATTAATATAACATTTATATTAATATTATTTAATAAAATAATTAAATAAAATAAATTATTACATTTTATAAATAATAAAATAAATAAAACGAAAATAATCGCACTTACGTTAAGGCTTGAACCCGTCCTCGCGGCGCCATGGCTCGCTCCTCAACGCGTGCGGCGTTACGCACTACCGTGGCGACGTTACCAGCGCTGTCCCCCAAAGCGTCAAGGCTTTGCGTTCTCAACGCCAAGCGTAGCGTTACAGCACTTTGTTACTGCTGCAGGGCCTCCATCCGCGCAGATAGCGTTGAGGCAGCCGTTGGCGGCGTCTCAGCGCCATCGGCGAACAACAAACACCTTTGTTGTTCTTCTCGTCGATTATACTGTTTACGCCGCTCCATTTCTTCTGGCAACACTTGCCACGAACGACGGACTTACGGACTCGATTTATTTTCTAAAATGCCCAAAAACACGGGCCTTTACAATTGATCTCATCAAACGAGAAAATAAATCTAAAAAGTGCCAAAAACGAAACATCAATTATGCAAACCAACAATTTATCATATAAATCATGGTAAAAACCCACCAAATTTTAATAAAAGCGATTGCATAAATTGAAGAACCATCGAGATGGCTCTGATACCAATTGAAGGAATGAGAATCCCACTTGCAGAAAGACGATTGAATCGTCGAGGTATCAATATGCAACATGATTTTATTAAAATGATCTAACACTAGATCTAGGCTAAACATACTTAAAAGAAGAAGAAAAATACACGGCAAGATGAGTTCTTGCTTACTTGTTGTAGACTTTCTTCAAGATTTATTCTTCAAATCACGAACTCTCTCGTGCTCCTCGAACTCAACTTGAACACTCCCACAAAGGAACTCAGACACAACCAAATAGCCTTCTCGGTTGTTCTCTTTTGGAGAAAAGGAAGATGGTGGGATCTTTTGAGTTTTGGAGAGGAGGAGAAATGAGAGAAATTGAGAGAATTCCTCTTTTCTTCTTTTATGCAAAATCAAAAATGAGAGATTGAGATTTAAAATCCTTCTTGCAAGAAGGGTTTATATAGTGGAATTGGTGGAGTTAAAATGTCCACATAATTACCACTTTACTACAACCATAGGTTATGCAAATCTCATTTGCATAACCACATAATATAAGATATCTCATATCTCATATTGCAAATCTCATTTGCAATAATTGTTGATTAATTAAATTGAATCACATCCAATTTAATTTCTCTCAATCAATTTCTCCAATTAGCCTTAATTCAACAATTAGGCTAAGCTATAGTTTATTATGAATCTCACTCACATTAAACTATATATTATATCATTCATATCTCATATAAATGACATAAAAGCCCTTAAAGTGAAATTGAACACTTCAATTTCATACCAAAACATTAACCCTTCTTTTTAATCCGGTGTGGAGCCAACCGAGGACCTAATGGACCTCTGATGACGGGCTCCATGATCAAGATTAACTCGCCAAACTCTTTGACACGGTTAATCAACATTCATTAGCTTCTGATAACACTCCACTATAGCCCGTGAGCTGCACTCCCGTCGATCTGCGAGAATATTACGTGTCCACCGATTTAACCAATACTCATGAGTCGACCCTTCACGGGTTGTTCGTGACACTACCGGGGTCAAATTACCGTTTTACCCCTGTGTCTACCTCTTGTTCCTTAAGTCCCCACTTTGCTCCTCTAATGAACAACATATTGTGATGGTCCAACCATACACAACACCCTTCTCGGGCGGTGAGAAGGTGGGCGCCCGTTGTCCAAGCCACGGGAGGCGGCACTCAAGGAACAACCCTCTAGTTTCCCTAAAGGCGAGAAACGAGTGAATTCCATCTCGTAGTTAAGTTCTCGACTCCCTACTTGGTTATGTCCACACAGAAGATAGGCATATTGGGCGAGTAAAGCGTGACCACCCTCACCCGTACTAGTCAAAGAACGGACCCTCGCGGAGCGGGAGTCCGTAACACGCTCGGGATTTAGGTCGAGTCACTAATGGTCATCTCACGAGTTATTAGTCCCTTCTTGTCAGCGGTGTTACATCGGTGAGGTCTAATAAATCACGGTCCGGTCTTGTACAATCTCATTGCACAGATGCCCCCACTCGCATGTCAACCACATGAGCGAGTCGGATCACCTCGTTTGTATCTAATACAAAGCGGGCGCATCCACGGTGTATCTAGGATTAGGTCTCCAACCCTATCCATATATTGTAGACCGTTTAGGGTCATTAACTCGAACGTGATCCTCCCCAGTGTGTCCACTACACACCGCTTCAAGTTCTAGTTCTCTCATAAAATCAATGACCCTCGAGCTTAGTTTATTGGAAAAGTTTATAAATATTACGAGACACAAAGTCATGAAATGAATAACTCTTATTAATTTCAAACAATATATTACAAACACGAGATTAGGAAAAAAATCCCAACAAACTCCCACTTGGACTAAGCTAGTGGAGAAAATACATTTCAAATGTACATAAATTACAACGAAGTAATACAATAAACTAGGGCATTGAATTTCCGTTTACACGTCTCCCACTTGCCCGGTCGGTGAAGCTCTCGAAGACTGAGACTCTCTAGGTGACCCTCAAACACCTTAGCCGTGAGGGGCTTTGTAAAAGGATCATTCACGTTGTGCTCGACGCCATCTCTGCGTGACCGTCATGTCTCCGCGGTGCACAATCTCCGTGTCGGATGATACTTGCACTCAATGTGTTTGCCTCTCTTATGGCTCAGAGGCTCACGTGAGTTGGCTCTTTGCACCACCAATTATCACGAGCAGTGTGATCGCAAAGTTCATGTTAGGAACAACTTCCAAATCATCATGAACTTCCTAAGCCAAACATCTTCCTTTTCGGTTTCACAAGCCAAGCAATATACTCCGCCCATAGTGGAATCAGCGATGCATCCTCGCTGATGCTTCGCCATACTCTGACTCCTCCATTCGGAATGAAGGCTGACCGAGGTGGATTTCCTAGAATCCTTATCGGTGCCCGAAAATCGAGAATGTGTATCCCGTGAGGATCAAATCCCCACTACCATAGACTAAGTTTGTAGTTCCTCGTTCTCCTAAGATACTTGAGGATTGCCTTTACCGCTTTCCAGGTGATCTAATCCTGGATTGGACCGATATCTCTCGACAATTTCTCTTTGCATAAATGGATGTCGGGCCTAGTACACAAACATGGCATACATGAGGCTCCCTACAATTTGAAGCATATGGAATCCGTCTCATATCCTCAACATCTTGAGGAGTCTTAGGACACTAATCCTTAGACAAGTGAACCCCATGCCTGAAAGGCAGCAAACCCTTCTTGGAGTTCTGCATCTTATATCTAGACAACATCTTGTCAATATAAGACACACAGAGACAAGGCTAGCGTTACGCTTCTTCCTGCTTCAGGACTATCTGGATACCTAGAACATATACCGAGCTTCTCCCAAATCTTTCATTTGGAATTGTGAAGCTAGCCACTTCTTAACGTCGATGAAAAATTCTACCTCATTCCCAATTAGAAAAATATCGTCCACATACAACACTAAAAATGCGACAGTTTTGTCAACAATTTCTTGTAGACACATGGCTCGTCGACATTTTGATCAAAGCCATAAGATTTGATCTCCTCATCAAACCTTATATTCCAAGACCTCGAAGCTTGTTTCAGCCCATAAATGGACCGATGAAGCCGTGCAAACCTTTTGCTCTTGGCCTTAGGCAATGAACCCTTTGGGTTGGTCCATGTAGATGGTCTCATCAAGTTTCCATTCAAAAAGTTGTCTTGGCGTCCATCGCCATACCTGTAGTCATAATGGCAGAATGGCTCAAGGATCTGATCGACTTTACCATGGCAGCAGGTGAAAAGGTCTCCTCATAGTCAACCTTTTCAACTTTGGGTAAAACCCTTTGCCACTAGTTGGGCTTTGAAGGTCTGCACCTTCCCATCTACGCCACGTTTACGCTTGTAGATCCATTTGCAACCAATAGGTTTTACCCCATCCGGTTGATCCGCAAGCTCCCAAAAAGAATTGAAGTACATAGACTCCATTTCCTGGTCCATAACTTTAATCCATTCGTCTTTGACAACATCAACCATTGCACGATCATAAGTCAATGGATCCTCACAATGATCTTCAAGAGCGAAGCGGCGAGTTTGGGTTTCAATAAATTCATGTAGCGATTAGGTCGTCTCACGACCCTCCCACTACGTCGAAGGCATTCCCAACTCTTGGGAACGGATTTGCCTAGGCGTGCTGGGATCAACAACACTTGTTGACGTACTGGCCCCATCGGCAACTCTTGTTGATGTCTTTGTCCATTTCATTTAACACAATTTTACTCCTTGATAAATGATCCTGGCGTGGTCTTCCTCCGGGGGCATGGCGTTTATGCGACACAAGCACCCTATTATCCTTAGGATCGTAAAATAGACCACCCCTAGTCTCTTTAGGGTAACCTACGAATAGGCATAATTTGAACGGGGTTCCAACTTTTTGGATTTGACACCAACACGTGGGTCGGCATCCCCAAATTATGAAGTGATGTAAAGCGCTTTACGTCCACTCTAGAGCTCGAAAGGTGTTTCACAAACACTCTTCGACGGAACGTTGTTCAAAATATAAACTGCAGTCTCCACTGCGTAACCCCAAAAAGAATCAGGAAGGCGAGCATAGCTCATCATCGATCCAGAACCATGTCCAACAAGGTTTTGTTTCTCCTCTCCGATACACCATTCTGCTTTGTGGCATACCCGGTGCTCTCGAGTTGGGACGTAATTTCGTGTTCTATCATATAGTCACGGAATTCAATGTCCATGTACTCTCCACCTCGATTCGATCGAAGTGTTTTAAGCAATTTACCTAAGAGGTTCTCAACCTCTGGCTTGTACTCCTTGAACTTTTCAAGGGTTTCAGACTTCTTGTACAATAGGTAAATATACCCATACCTCGAGTAATCGTCTATGAAAGACATGAAGTATTAATAACCGCCTCAAGCTTTAACATTCATTGGACCACAGAGGTCAGAATGTACTAACTCAAGAGGCTCTTTGGCTCTATATCCTTTTCCACTAAAAGGACGTTTGGTCATCTTTCCCTCAAAGCACGACTCACACACACACGTAAAGTGTTTTCTTCCAACTCGTTTAGAAGTCCACTCTTCACTAGTTTCTCAATCCTATTGAGATTAATGTGGCCTAACCGTAGATGCCAAAGATGGGCATTTTCCTTAGGGGAAACTTTCTCTTTCTTAGTTCGCGTTTATGCAGTTTTAAACAATTCAGTATTCAAAACACTTTAGACTGAATTAGGTTTCAAAACATACAGATTATGCTCAAGTGAAGCTGAACAAATAACATTGCCTTTGAAAGAAATAAACGCTTTATTTAATTCAAAAGAAACACATATAGATTGTTCAATTAGGCAGGAAATGGAAACAAGGTTTCTAGTAAACCCTGGTACAATGTACAAATTATCTAATAATAAGTACTTCCCGCCAAAATATAGCTTCACCGATTACGATGGTCAGTGAGAGACAAGCTCCCTGGATCCAACCCGTAGAGTCACCTCACCCTCTCGCAGTAGTGCCGAGAATCAATCCTCAAAAGAAGAACAAGCGTGGTTAGTGGCGCGAATCCAATATCCAGCAGAGTCACTACTCTCCACTAAACAAGTTTCTCACAAGTAAATCACATTTAACTTGATTCTTCCTCTCGGCCGTGAATTTGGGACGGTTCCTCTTCCAGATGTCGCCCCATTGCACGGTGGAAACACGTTCCTTTCTCTACAACGTCCTTGACCTTCTTGTCGGCCTTGTGGGTGGCAGCTCGGTCAGTTTTACCCCTCTTCATCCTCTTCTTCCCTTTCGGGCGTGAAGAGCAACGAGTTTCGTCTGAGGTCGAACCCTCGTGATAAGATCTGTGAGGCAACATTTGCCTCGAGATTCCATGCCTTGACCCTATTCAAGGACCCGGGAAATTTTGTAGCTCATTGAGGAGGATAGTCAGAGTGTAGCTAATTTTGTTCATAACAGCATTGCTACGAAACTAAAGGAAACTCTTCGGAAGAGTCTCCAGAATAAAACTGACTTGGCTTGACTCGTCGATCGAAGCCCCGTTCATCTCAACTAGATTAAAGTGGGTCATCATGTCTAGAACGTGTTCACGGACAGATGACCCCTCTTTCATCCGTGCATTGAAGACGTATTTGAGCGAGTCATGTCGGACTGAAAGGATCATTGTCCAAACATTTCTGCAAGGACTCCATGATCTCCTTCGCGGTGACCATCAGCTCATGCTTCTTTGCCAATACATCAGACATGCTGGCAATGATATAGACCTTGGCCGTTTCATTAGCCCTAATCCATCGATCGTATGCATCGCGAACACTTTGCGACGCAATCGAGCCCGGCATCTGAGGACACTCCTCGAGGCAAAGATAAACTTAGTGTCGCTCGATTACCAAACTTGTGTTTATGTTGCTTTTCCAACTTTGGTAACTATCTCCCACTAATTTATCGAGATTTGAGTAGAGCTATAATTACTTCTTAGACATGTTTTGAGCTGAAAATTAAGAAAACTTTGTGTTAGTCTACTTAAAAACTTTTGAAATCTAATCAAATTTTAGCAAAATTGTTTCATGATCCCTAGGTCATTCAAAATTTTGCAATGATATCCTAAAGGTTTAGAATGGCCAGTCACCGGAGGGTGAACAAAACACTCCTCCTCTAGGACGAGACTTTCTCGATCGGACTCTAATTCGAATAACTCTTATTCCATTAGGCGTTCAATTACCATTGTTAGGTCGAATTCATTAACACTTAACAGTTCAGTGAGTGTCACCTCAATGTTTAAGTTTTCAAGCATCCGTCCAAACAATAGCAACCAGAAGGGTGAACCAAGAAGGAAAACCAACTAGGAAACTGTATCCCTTTCGGAAATTCACGGTGTTTCGACTCCCATGATCAGGCCCTCCGAAGGGATTGTCTGGTCCAGGCCAAACTAGTAGGCGGATCATAGGGGTCTCACGGTGTGAATCGAAAGAAGAGACCGTGGGTCCCGTTTTCACAAGTCCCGCTCCCACTCACTATAAGTACTCTCCCTCCACGATGATATTGACCTATACAAATGCCACCCGAAGGGAGACGCTCCCATTTACGCCACAAGACCGAGTATAGATCTCACGGTGCGGACTTAACGGAGATTTGTGGTTGGAAATACAAATGTATCTCATACACTTTATTTCCTCCCACTCAGCACTTTAATTTTAATAGGGATTGACCTAGATAAACCGGCTAAAATTTACCTAAGTCTACCAATATAACTCTTATATGGTATTAACCTAAGTTTATAATCACATTATTACTTAAGTCTATGTGAGTAAATTAAAACACTTTTAATTATCGGCACTCACGATAAGTATAATCTAAGAATCTCCTGACCAAATTCACTCCCAGGTCGGTTTCCAGGTAGAGGTGTTTCATGGCGTCAACTTAAATACCCCACCCTTAGACAAAACCTTCCTTAGACAGAGTTACTAATCAGTCTCCATTCATAGACTAAACTTTGATTTCCTAATTTCTAATCTCATTAGAAAATAGAAAACCTAAGTCTAATTATTCAAGTTCTAAACTCTTTAAAACTAATAATTAACTTAGGTTGCATGCATTTCTATGTTATAGTGCTTGATCATTCATCACATGAATAACTATATACTATAACATAATATTATCCATAACATGAATATAAATGCATGAGCATACTTTAATCTAAAAAATATAACACTTATATTAATTAAATTAAACATGCATTTAATTATATTATAACTCCTATAATATAACCTATCATGCAAACTATATATTATAACTCTTATAATATAAATGATGCATGAAAATGTTTAATCTAAGGTGGGATTTTAAATCTATATGACATACATTATGCACATAGAAATTACTTAAATCATACATCTCATGCATAAAATAATTAAATAGCAAAAATGGGCGGTTTTGCTTTTTATGGGCAATTATTTAATTAAATAACATTAATAGAACACTTATATTAATATTATTTAATAAAATAAATAAATAAAATAAATAAATACATTTTACAATTAATAAACAAAATAAAATACAATTTATTTCGGAAAAACTGCCCACTAAGCAAAAACAACTGCCCACGTCTTGCAACTGCTCGCGAACTGCCCCTCAACGCGTGGAGCGTTGCAACGGAGTGGGCAGCGTTGCAACGTTGCCGCTTCTAGTGTTGACCCAGCGTTCTCAACGCCAACGGCATTACAGCGGCGTAAGTGCGCAACGCGCTTGCTCCATACTGCACAACGTTGAGATACCAATGAGCGTCGTCTCAACGCCGCCGTCGCATCTGACAAACTCCTTTCTTTGTTTTGCTTTGAAATTCGCTTGTTTTTCGCTCCGATTTCTTCACAGCAACTCTTGCTACTAAAGACTCGGACTTTATAGACTTGATTTACAGCAAAATGCCCAAAAACAATGGGCCCTTACATTGATCTCATCAACATAAAAATTGTAAATCTAAAATGTCAAAACCGAAAACAACCAAATTCGCAAACCAAAGATTCATCTCATGAATTTAAGGTAAAAAAACCCCACCTATTTTAACAAAAAACAGTGCATAATGAAGAACCATTAACTTGGCTCTAATACCAATTGAAGGAATGAAAATCCTCACAGTGCAAATGAAAGACGATCGAATCGTCAAGGTATCATTATGCTACTTGAATTTTTTAAAACGATCTAACGCTTAGATCTAAGTTAAGCGTGCAAAGAGGAAGAAATTACATCGAGAAGATGTTTACTTACTTGTTGTAGGCGATCTTCAAAGTTCCTTCCTCTATCACGAACACTTCGTAGCTTCTCGATCTCAAATCTAAATCTTCTCTCGAATGCAGAAATCAGAACACAACCACTCACGAGTCTCGGTTGTTCTTCCTTTGGAAAGAAGGAAAGTTGTGGGACTCTAGTGTTTTGGAGAGGAGGAGAGTAGAGAGAGTAGAGAGAATTCTTGATCTCTTCTCTTTGATGAAAATCAAAAATGAGAGACTTGCTTACTAATCCCTTCTTGCAAAGGGTTTAAATAGTGGAAATGATGAACCTTCAAAAAATCGATCGAGATCGGGCAATTTATTTAATTTAATATTTGATATTAAATTAAATTAAAAAATTAATTAATTAAATTAATTTTGAATTATTTAATTAATTATATTTATTTTAATTAAAAATCAATTTAATATTGATTTTGAATTAAAATTAAATGTAAAATGAGGGATTTTCATGATTTTCATGAAAAACAAGTTGCCAACTTGCCCAATCTTACTCATCTTCAAAATTCACCAAAATTGGCCACCTCCATCTCAAAGCATCCTCATCACCCTTGAGTTGTCAGTCCATTGAAGCTTTTTTGAAGCTTTATATAATGGTGATTTGAGGTGTTTTAAGAGAATTATCTGAGAAAATTCAATATTCCCAAATTAGTGACCTTTGAGGTCTTTTCTTCCAAATTCTCTCAACCAAGGATCCCACAATCCGTTCTAAGGCCCGAGGGTAGTAGGGGAAGACTCTAACGGTTGTCCACGAAGTGTTCGTGCTTTGAAAACCATCAACCAGGTGAAGAGAATTTGATCTTCAAAGTTGAGTTTTCTATCCCTCTCTTTTTTTAGAAACTTTGAGCATGTTTTTATTTTACAAAATTGATCAACTTAGAGTGTTCAAGATCCAAAATTGCTTCCGCTTTCTTAATCTAGACACTTTCAATTGGTATCGAGCAATTTTGAGCACTCAATTTGATCTATTTTGTTACGTGGTGGGTGTTTTATGAAATACAATTTTCTAGGCATCTAAAGTGTTCTTCCGACTTTGGCATTTAAATTGAGCATCTATTTGTGCTTTATTTTCAAATTGCTCAAGTGTGTTTGAGCATTAATGTGTGTAGAATAAGCTGTAAAAATTTCAAGTCGATTGGAGTTCTAGAAGGCCTTCAATTTGAAGAAATAAGCTCGGAAGGTCACAAAAGCTGGAAAGCAGAGGTCTGTAAATTTTTTTTCTCTCAAATCTGCAGCTCACGCGTGTTTTCAATTTCAAATGAAGAAGATGGGTTTGACTTTGACCGAAATGTTTGACTTTGACCAGGTTCAACTTTTTGGGCGGTTCAGCTCGTTTTCGGTCAGGTTCGGGTTTTTTTAGACCGGTTCTAACTATTTCGAGGCCGGTTTTTCCATTTTGGAGGTCCGTTTCACCAATTGGAGGCCCGGTTCAGCCTTTAATAATCCGATTTAACCTTTTGAAAGGTCCGGTTCACACATTTGCAAAATTTAGTTCACCCAAATTCGAAGAGTTCAAGTGGTTCGATGTTAATTCTAGATTATTATTGTAATAATTTAGTAGTTTGCTTGCATTAGATGCCAAAATCAGTCCACTTTAGTGTGTTTAATTAATTATGCATTGTGAATGTATGTTTTAATTAAATTCCTAATTATATGTGCATAAAGTATGCCATATAGATTTTAAAATCCCACCATAGAAAGCATGCTCCATGCATTGAAAGTATGTTATAAGTGTTATAATATATTGTATGCATGTTAATTGGGTGTCACAAGAATTAATATAAGAGTTATATTAATTTATGAAACAAATATTATATGTTTTAATTATAATTAATATAAGGGTTATATTAATTAAAAATTAAACATATAATTGCTATGCATTTATTCATGTGATGAATTTGTTATAAATGTATGTTTATTCATGTGATGAATGATGAAATAATTTATAACATAGAAATGCATGTAACTTAAGGTTAATTAATTAGTTTTAAAATGGTTTTAGAACTGAAATTAATTAGACCTTAGGTTATCTAGTTCTAATAAGATTAGAATTAGGAAACCAATAATTTATAAACTTTGATTAAAGAGGACTCGACTAAGGAAGGTTACGCTAGGTTGGGGTACATAAGTGTGGAAACGGAACACCCTACCTGGAACCGGCACAGGAGTGAATTTAATCCATAGGTTTATAAATTATCTTTCGTGAGTGGCGCTTATTAAAAGTTAATAAATTAAACTCATAGACCTAGGTTTATTAAAAGGTTAATAGACTTAGGTAATTCCATATAATTGTTATATTGGTAGACTTAGGTCATATTGTTTTAGCTTGGATTATGCCTAAGTAAAAGTATACCCAAAGCTGCTTAAAATACTTAGTGGGAGTGAAAAGGTATATATGATATATCAATTTCCTCTTACGCTCTCCACGAAGTTCACACCGTGAGATTTATGCTCGGCCTCGTGATGTCAATAGGGCATCCCCATTCGGATGGTGTTTGCATAAATCAAGAGCAAGGTGAATAGAAAAGTATTTATAGTAAGTGAGTGAAGGAGGTGTGTCAACACATCCTACGGTCTCTCTCCATTAGGTTGGGCCGTGAGATTCCCATGATGCGCCCGCAGTTGCCCGAAGTAGCACCGTCCATTCAGAGGGATGTAACATGGGATTCGAACAACTCAAACTCCAGAAATGGATAGGGTCTCTTAGGTCCATTCCCAACTTTGTCTCTCCAGTTCGGTAACATTGTTGGGGCCGACCTCCGAGGTCTGAAAATGGCGGGTCACACTTACAAGAATTGCTAAGTGTTAGTAAATTCTTGACCAAAGTAGCGATAACTAGAATGTTATAGGAATAAGAGTTATTCCTGTTAGCATTTAGTCAAGAATGTCTTGGTTCAAAGATGAAAGAGTGATTGACCGCCTCAGGTAGTGGTTGCTCTGACTCACTTTGAAATATCGTTAAAAAAACAATAATGAGTTTATGGGTACATTATTACTTTTGCTAAATTCTTAAATTGGATAGGTAACAAACAATTCACTAATAGAATTCATTCTTTTTCAACATGTCGAACTCTTTTATCCAATTACTCGCCTTCAATAAACTTAGCGGTGATAACTATGGAACCTGGAAGTCAAACTTGAATACGATTCTTGTTCTTGATGATCTCGAGGTTCGCTCTTAACAGAGGAATGTCCTCCTCCTTTCATTCGCCGCAGCAAAGAATGGTTCGGGATGCTTATGAAAGATGGATTAGGGCTAATGAGAAGGCCCAGAGTCTATATCTTGGCCAACATATCCGATGTGTTGTCTAAGAAACATGAGACCATGGTCACCGCAAAGGAGATCATGGGATCATTACAGCGATGTTTGGACAAACGTCCTCATCGGTCCATTATGATCTTTGTCAAATACGTTTACAACTCCCGTATGAAGGAGGAGCCTCTGTTGGGAACATGTCCTTGACATGATGACCCACTTCAACGTGGTCAAGTAAATGGGCGAGTCATTGATGAGAGAAGTCGGGTAACCTTTATTATGGAATCTCTTAGAAGAGTTTCTGCCATTCCACACAAATGCGGTGATGAATAAAATAGAGTATAACCTAACTACTCTCCTCAACGAGCTACAGACTTTTGAGTCCCTCATGAAATCAAAAGGAAAAGAGAAGGAGGCAAATGTTGTCACTTCGAAGAAGTTCCTAAGAGGATCGTCCTCTGGGACTAAGTCTGGTCCTTCCTTTTCTAAGAATAAGGGTATTCAGAAAAAGAAGAAGAAGGACAAAGGGAAGGGACAGGCTCATACACGCAGCGCCAAGGCCACAGGAAAATGTTTCCATTGTGGTGCGGTGAGGCAGACTTCGGAAGAGGAATCGCCCAAAAATACCTTGCGAGAAAGAAAGGCGAGAGAAAGAAAAACAAGGTAAATATGATTTACTCGTTATTGAAACATGTTTAGTGGAACATGATGATTCACACGGATATTAGATTCAGGAGCCACTAACCATGTTTGTTCTTCTTTTCAGGAAACTAGTTCCTGGCAGCAACTTGCTGATGGAGAGATATCTCTCAGGGTTGGAACGGGAGAGGTTGTCTCAGCCAAAGCAGTGGGAGTTGTGAAGTTGTTGTTTAGAGATAGATTTATTTTATTAAAAAATATACTTTTGGTTCCTGGAATCAAAAGAAATCTTGTATCTATCTCTTGTTTACTTGAACATATGTATAAAGTGTCTTTTGATCATAATGAAGCGTTCATTTGCAAAAGAGGTGTACGAATATGTTCTGCTAAACTTGAAAACAACTTATATGTGTTAAGACCAATGCAGAGTAAAAGCTATTTTGAACAATTTCCAGATGTTTAAAACAAATTGATACTCAAAATAAAAGCGAAACTTTCTCCTAGTACCTATCTTTGGCACTTGAGACTAGGTCACATTAATCTCAATAGGATTGGGAGATTGGTCAAGAGTGGTCTCCTAAGTCGATTTAGAAGACAACTCTTTACCACCATGTGAGTCATGTCTCAAGGAAAATGACTAAAAGACCTTTTTCTCTAAAAAGGTTATAGAGCCAAAGAGCCCTTGGAACTCGTGCATTCGGACCTTTGTGGTCCTATGAATGTCAAGGCACGAGGAGGGTATGAATACTTCATCGAGTTTTATTGATGATTATTCTAGGTATGGTTATCTTTACCTAATGCATCATAAATTTGAAACCCTTGAAAAGTTCAAGGAATATAAGGCGAGAAGTTGAGAATACATTGGGTAAAACGATTAAAACACTTCGATCGGATCGAGGTGGAGAGTATATGGATTTGAGATTCCAAGACTATATGATAGAGCGTGGAATTGTATCCCAACTCTCGGACTCCAAGACACCTCAAAGCAAAATGGTGTATCTCGAGAGGAGAAAATAGAACCTGTTAGACATGGTTCGATCCATGATGAGCTACGCCATTGCCTAGTTCGTTTTGGGGATATGCAGAAAATTCTTTGCATATATTTTGAACATGGTTCCCTCTAAGAGTGTTTCGAAACACCCTATGAGTTATGGAAAGGGCGTAAAGGTAGTTTACGTCACTTGAGATTTGAGGATGTCAGGCACATGTGCTGAGTGTCCAATCCAAAGCTGGAACATCGTTCAAAATTATGCCTATTCGTAGGATACCCCAAAGAAAGCGAAAGGTGGTCTGCTTTATGATCCTCAAGAGGACAAGGTGCTTGTGTGGACAAACGCCACGTTCTTGAGGAAGACCACATGAGAGATCATCGACCTCGTGGTAGGATTGTCTTAAGTGAAATTTCCAAGGAAGCTACGGATAAATCAACAAGAGTTGTTGATAAAGTGGTCCTTCTCAAGAGTTGAGAATGCCTCGACGTAGTGGGAGGGATGTTAGACAACTTTGACTGTTACATGGGTTTGACTTGAAACCCAAGTCGTCATACTGATGATGGCATTGAGGATCCATTGACCTATAAGCAGGGCAATGAATGATATAGATAGGGGACGAGTGGATTAAAGCCATGGACCTTGAAATGGAGTCAATGTACTTCAATTCGATCTGAAACTTGTAGATCAACGGTGGTGAGAAACCTATCGGTTGCAAGTGAATCTACAAGAGGAAACGAGATCAAGCCGGTAAGGTGCAAACCTTTAAGGCTCGACTTGTGGCAAAGGGTTATACCCAAAGGGAAGGGGTGGACTATGAAGAAACCTTCTCCCATTTGCCATGCTTAAGTCCATTAGAATACTCTTGTCCATTGCCACGTTTATGACTATGAAATTTGGCAAATGGATGTCAAGGCGACCTTTCTAAATGGCAATCTTGAAGAGAGTATCTATATGGATCAACGAGAAGGGTTCATAGTTAGGGGTCAAGAGCAAAGGTTTGCAGCTTAAGCGATCCATCTATGGATTGAAACAAGCTTCTAGATCTCGGAATATAAGATTTGATCTCGCGATCAAATCTTATGGCTTTGAAACAGAATTATTGACGAGCCTTGTGTTTACAAGAAAATAGTCAATACAATCTGTAGCTTTCTTAGTTCTATACGTGACGATATCTTGCTCATTGGGAATAATGCGAGATTCTCGATTGGCGTTAAGCAATGGCTAGCGACCCAATTCCAAATGAAAGATTTGGGAGAGCTCGATTTGTTCTTGGAATCCAAATTGTTCGGAATCGCAAGAACAAAACGCTAGCATTGTCACGCAGCATCTTATATTGACAAGATGTTGGTTAGATATAAGATCTGAGAATTCCAAGAAGGGTTTATTACCTTTCGGGCATGGAATTCATTTGTCTAAGAATAGTGTCCTAAGACACCTCAAGAAGTTGAGGATATGAGACGCATTCCCTATGCATCCTGCATGCCATTGAGTCCGATGTATGCCATGTTATGTACTCGACCCGACATATGCTATGTAGTGGGAATAGTCGTGAGATATCGATCTAATCCGAGGATATGATCACTGGACTCAGTTAAGAACATCCTCAAATATCTTAGGAGAACGAGGGACTATATGCTTGTGTATGGTGCAAAGGATTTGATCCTTGCGAGGATACCTGCCGACTGATTTTGGTGATGTAGATTCGAAATCCACATCGAGATCGGTGTTCACTCTTAACGGAGGAGCTATAGTATGGAGGAGTATAAAGCAAGGTTGTATTGCGACTCCACCATGGAGGCGCGAGTATGTCGCAGACTTGCGAGCAAATGAAGGAGGCTCGTGAGGCTAAGGAAGTTCTTGGTGATTTGGAAGTTGTTCCAAATATGAATTTGCCTATCACCCTTTATTGTGATAATAGTGGTGCGATGGCAAATTCTAAAGAACCTAGAAGCCATAAGCGCGGAAAGCACATAGAGCGCAAATACCATCTCATCGGGGGAGATTGTGCAACGAGAGACGTGATCGTCCACGCAGATCGCCGGAGCACAACATTGCCGATCCGTTTACAAAGCCCCTCACCGATTCTTTTGCTCAAGCATGTTTTACCCCACGGACGTTTTAGTCCAAGTGGGAGATTGTTCTGTTTTATGTCCTAAAACTCGTGGTTTTGTAAATGAATGTATATTCTATATTACAATAAAGTTGTTATTGAAATTTATTCATAAAAAGGTGTTATTGATTTTGTGTATTGTGTAACCTTAATCCAATAAAGAACCCTTGGCTATAGGATGAATACTTGAACTTTATGTGTGACATAAAAGTGGATCAAGTTCAGAGTTATAGCCAAAAGCAGTCCTATAGTATAAGGATAAGGTTGGGGTGCCTTATCACGGGGACACTATGGACGCGGCCCACTTTGTAGAAACAAGCGATGTGATCCTTAATCGTTCATGTGGAGACATGTGAGTGGGGGCGCCCTATGCAATGAGTTTGCATAAGATGGACAGCGCAATAGTCATTTAGACTTTATAACTCCGTTTACATCGTCTTAATCGACTATATTCATCCGATGGCCTAGGTAACTCGATCTTAATCTCGAGGCGTTCTATGGACTCCTGTTTATTCGAATTATCCTTAGATTTGCATGGGTGAGAGTGGCTCAGAGACTGCCAGCTCAATAAGCTGCCATTTCGGGGATAAAGCGGGTAGATAGTCCGGGAACATAGTTCGGCAAGATGGAATTTCATTCCTACCCGCTTTAGGGATTAGTAGAAAGGTTGTTCCCTTAAATCTTTGACTGGGTCTTGAACAATGGGCCCATCCTCTCATTGGCCCGAGAGGGATTTGGTTTCTTCGGTTGGACCACAAACCAATTGTTCATTAGAGGATCGGTGGAACTTAAGGAACAAGAGGAAATGATACAGGGGGTAAACGGTAATTTTGACCCAAATTGTATTCACGAATGACCCTGTGAAGGATCGACTTACTAATCATGGTTATATCGGTGGACATAAATATATCTACAGTGAGGAGAGTCAAACACCACTGGGCTTTAGTGGAGTATCACGGTGGTTAACAATGTTGATTAGCTAGGCTAAAGAGTTTGGCCAGGTTAATCTCGTATCGTTGGAGCTCATGATCTGTGGGTCCATTAGGTCCTCCTTACTAGCTTCGGACTTAGCCTTATAACTTTTTGAGAGAAAAAGAATTTGAATTGTTCAAATTCAAGTTTGGGAGAAAGCGTTATTTATATGTGATATATTTAACGAATCATAAGCTTAATTATGAATTAAACTATGATTAATAAGAGGTGGATATATTTAAATATGATTTAAATATTGGGATCGGTTTATAGCATGAATAAGGATTCATGTTCAAAAAAATCGATCGAGATCGAACAATTTATTTAATTTAATATTTGATATTAAATTAAATTAAAAAATAATTAATTAAATTAATTTTGAATTATTTAATTAATTATATTAATTTTAATTAAAAATCAATTTAATATTGATTTTTGAATTAAAATTAAATGTAAAATGAGGATTTTCATGATTTTCATGAAAAACAAGTTGCCAACTTGCCCAATCTTACTCATCTTCAAAATTCACCAAAATTGGCCACCTCCATCTCAAAGCATCCTCATCACCCTTGAGTTGTCAGTCCATTGAAGCTTTTTGAAGCTTTATATAATGGTGATTTGAGGTGTTTTAAGAGAATTATCTGAGAAAATTCAATATTCCCGAATTAGTGACCTTTGAGGTCTTTTCTTCCAAATTCTCTCAACCAAGGATCCCACAATCCGTTCTAAGGCACCGAGGGTAGTAGGGAAGACTCTAACGGTTGTCCACGAAGTGTTCGTCTTTGAAAACCATCAATCGGGTGAAGAGAATTTGATCTTCAAAGTTGAGTTTTCTATCCTCTCATTTTTCCGACTTTGAGCATGTTTTTTATTTTACAAAATTGATCAACTTAGAGTGTTCAAGATCCAAAAATTGCTTCCCAGCTTTCTTAATCTAGACACTTTCACTAGGGTCCCGAGAGGGGACAATAGAATGGTGGAAATTCAAAATCATGCAAAGTCATACTTGAAAAATCAGTAATCTGGAGATCAAGACTTTTACAATATAGCAACACAACCAAGAAGCAGAGGACAAAGACTCAAAACACTTAAAATGCTGAAATAACACAAATAAGGAAACAAACAAACACACAAAACAAATAAGGAAAGACACACAAACACATTTTAGTCTAAAATTTCAAATTTTCTCCTAATATTAATTAATCTAAATAATCGTCATTCCCAAAGAATGGCGCCAAAGACTTGTTGGAGTGTAATAATGGATATGCAATACCTTGATTATGCGAGTCAAGTTTTAGTATAATGATTTATGAGTCCAAGTATCGCCCCTGGAATGGGTTTCTAGATTAATTAATTACTAAGATACTAATTCTCAATTTTAGCTAAAGAAACATAACATGGATAGTTGATTGAAAGTAAAGACAAGCAAACAAACACACATGTGGAACAAACATTGCGCAGTGAATTTTGTAATCACATGGAGTTATGCGGGTCAAGTTTTAATATAGTGAATTTGAGTGCAGTATCGTCCACGAGATTGGGTATTTAATTCAATCAACTCCTATCAATAACACCACTCAATTTTATCTAGAAAATTAGACTTAAAGTGAGGTGAAGACACAAAATCAAAGAGTGAAAGTTGAGAACAATCGGGAGACACGAATATGTTTGAGACTAGATTTCACCAATTAATTAACTATTTTATTGAGATCATGCTAATGGGTTATTGCCTTTGCTTTTATAAACCAAGAAACTAATATAACAAATAACCCCTCTGAGGCAAGTGAATCTCATGCAAGATATAGAATTATACATCTCTAATTCAACCTAAAAATCAAACATGGCACTAAGTTCAATTCTTATGGGTTTCTAATAGTACTTCAATCATTCTCATGTCAAAATAACTATCGGTCATGCAAATGAGATCGAGATCTAAAATATCTTTCTCAAGAATAAATTCAGACCTAAGAACAAATAAACCGTGATCAAGAGTCTATAAGAATTAAGGATGCAATTGCATGAATAAAAGCATTACAATAAACCAAAAGTCCAATTCAACAAAATAACATAATTAAAAGGCTACATCTATCCCTAAGATAACAAGTTTAGCTACTCATGTCCACTATAAATCCTACTAAACTCAAATACAAGACCATAGTTCAACAATAAAAAAGTGAAAAGAACGAAGAAAAGAACTCTCGTGGCGTGAGCAGCAGCGATCCCTGCACCTATCACAAACCAGGAGCTCCAAAAAGTCTTCTCCTTGAAATCTCTCCAAAATCTTCTTACAATCTCTCACACGTAATGGTTAAAACAATGGTGTGAAAATCTCTCCAAGGTCTCCCTTTGAAAGAAGCATTCTTTCCTTTTTATATTAATGGCATGGCATTTGCAGCGCTGGGCATGGCGTTGCAACGCCGTGCCCTAGCGAATAAATCATAAATGGAAAATATCGAGCGTTGCAGCGCTGAGGGAAGCCTTGCACGTTGCTACCCTCGCGCGTTTGCTAATTGAAGTAAGCGTTGCAGCGTTATGCTACCGCTACCCTCGTATGCCTTACGCTTATCGCCGAGTAGTGTTGCAGCGCTACAAGGCAGCGAATCTTCAAGGCGTAATTAACGCGTCTTTGGGCGTTACAGCGGCGCAAAGTAGCATTACAACGCGCTATCGACGACATGGATTTCTATGGTTGAATAGTTGCACACAGAGCGTTGCAAAACGCCATCTCCACAGTTTGATGGCTTGGTTTGGCCTTTCTTCTTCCATTTAATGTAAATTTTAGCTCCCTTAGGCAATCTTTGGATCCTTTTTCACTCATAATTCTCCATCCATCCTTATATTGCTCTTTAACTTTTGAAATTCAACAAATTAATTACGTGAAAGCCACAAATTATCACCAAAACTAACATAATTTAAGACTAATAATAGCACATTTTTTGTGCTATCAAACACCCTAAACTTAAACAATTGCTAGTCCTCTCGAGAGCAAAAATAAGAAAAAAGAGCAGATCATATCGGAATAACTTTCATACTCTGAGACTCAAACCTCAAAGAATTGTATGAATCGAAGAATAACTCATCAAAAAGTAACATTGATTAAAAACTACATAATAAGATTTTAAATTAAATCAAATTATTCCTTGAGTGAGTGTGTGATAGCCTTTTCCAGTTTAGTCCTAGTAAGCCCAAGATAACCTTATTGAGTCCTTTGTTCATTTTCCTCTACCGGCTCCTAGGCTCCAAATCTTCGACTCATTTAAATAATCAGAAATTTTTACCTTTTATTGTTGTTTCTCTTTCACCCCTAAACTTAAACTTTATTTTACTAACAACATATTTATTATTATTGTTATTATTATTATTTTGGAGGGAATCCTTGGTTTGTCTATGCCTTCGCTCCAACATATTAACACTTTGTGGTAAAAATAGTGACTCTGACACTGAGATACCATACAGATTGTCAAAGACTACTGCATCTTAAGTTTAATCCTTCAAAAAGACAAGTATTGGTCACAATACTTAGGATGTTGAGTACCCTCTTATTTATCACTTTTTTTTTTTAGTGGAAAAACTTTAAAAAAGTATAATTTTCAATTAAGCAAACTTGCTCTTTCATTAGCTCCTAAGCCTATCGAGGTGACAGCGATTTTACGGACAAAATATACCAACTTTCCACTAAGCATTGGGGACCTTCCGGGATTGGCTAAGTGCAATTAGGTTCAAGGAATTCTCTAATAAATTTTAAACATCCTAAAATTGAAATTTAATCAAGTTCTCTAGGTGATGAACATTATTCACAATTCTCAATTAAATTTCATCGATTGGTTATCATAGTCAAAGTAGGAAAAACTTACAATGAGTAATCCATTCCATTAACACAAATCGATCAAATGTACCAAAAACACACAGTGAAAAAGAATATGATAGAATATGGAATGGAGTCGGATAAATCTCATGCGATGCTGATAATTAAAAGTCATACAATCACCCCCAAACTTGAGAACAACATTGCCCTCGATGTGCAAATACATATAAGAAAATAACATCCAAATCAATTTAAAGAAACAACAGGGAGAGAAAAGAAGCATGCTGCTTCTAACATGAAAAAGTCACATTCCTCATCCAAGAGGCGTAAGGAGGCATAGTGTTCGGGAATGAAGGATCTCGAGCCATGAATGTGCCGAGACAAGTCATAAAGATGGCGTGAGAGGCCTCACTATACTACAAATGTCTCATGATCATGCGCCATCCCCATACGACTCTAAGTCTTATCTTTGGTCAAGCCGCTGCTCGGAGTCTAGCCATGGCTTTGACTGGATCTGGGCAAGTACTCTAGTGGGGTGGCGCTGTGAGTGACTCATGTTGCCCCTCCTCTCCATCACACCCTCATTGCGTCGAGGAAAAATTTTGGCTCGTCACTGGTTTGCATCCCCACAAGTATTTCTTGATCATGATCCCGAAGTCCCATGATGTAGTTTTATCCATCACCCCTGGGGGTGAATGACTCCTCCTCGGAGGTCCGGTGACTCTGGCAAGGCGGCAGAGAAATGATGAGAGAGGATGGCCTGGTTTACTTCGTGGTGGTGCCTCGCCGCACGTGCACGATGTATCGGCGATGACTTTGCCTACATCAATCGTCTTTCCGTGACAATGGCGTACAAGAGGATAAGCAGCGATCTTCGTCCGTCACTCATGTGTGCAACCTACCATTGGAATCTAGCATGATAAAACTATGCCACTCTCTGTTTGGACAAGATAAGTCCGTTGTCCGAGTTTAGAGACCTCGCCTCTCCTTGTTACCCATTGAGGCCCGAGTGCGTTGCTAGCATAGGCAAATGTACTGCATGAGTTGAAGCGTGTCCTGGCATAGATAGTGTACTCATCGAGTCTCATAATCAAGTAAGTGAAAATACACATTAATGGACACAGTGTCGAGCAGGATGCATTTCCACTTGCGGTGGTATGGTAAGCCTCGGAGGCATGTTGGCGTAAATTTCCGCAAGAGGACCACTCTGCCTCGGAACATTGCACCAACAACTCCCAACGTCGGGCCGTTTGAATGGTGGTGTAGATGTCCTCGTGATGGGAGTCATCGGGAGCAATGCCCCACTCGGGAACCGAGCGCGATGCACTATATATAACTCACGTGCACTGACTCACGCCTTTCAACATCCACGAACCATTGTCCATCATATTGGAACTAGAGCGGTTTGTTGTCTTTGCCCTTTTGGTGCCATATGGAAACAAAGTGTAAAAAGAAAGAACTAGACAAGGGCAAGTAACAAAGTTAGTGCAAAGTAAAAGGAAAACAAAGAGATGCCCTATGGATGGTGGATGAAGTATAAATGAAAATAAACTTTGAAGTTCTCTACCCAAGGATGATGTAAATGGGGAGAAAGATAAGAACCCTATGACTCTAGCCACCTATCAATCATGAACAAAAAGTAGAAATACAACACAAGAGGGTCATATATAAAAGTGGACCACTTCATCATAGGCATACTAGGAGCAAGGAAAAATAAGCATAAACCCAAAGACAATCCAAGCAAAACAATTATACATACCCCATCCAACAATAAGAATACGTTCCCAATTAGTAAGTGAAGACATCCAAAGGACCAAATTGACATACTAATTCAACTACAAGGTCAACCAACTCATCTCATATTCATGTAGGAAAAGTAGTCCAAAAGAGAAAGCACAAAACACAACTAAAGAGCAAGGATGAGTCTTACAAAATCAAAATGCACCTAATGAGCAATGACTTGTCTTACCAAAAGTAAAGAGCAAAGATACAACCACACAACCAAAATCATGTATCCATCAAAATGCAAAACTAATGAGAAGGGACTTATGTTACAAAATCAATGATTTCAATACCCCAAACTTAAGATTCAAGGCTTAAAGAATAATAATGCCCAAAGATGGAAAAATATTGAAAACCAACATCAATTTACCATGAAAACACATCTAGGGCACTTCCATTAAACTACCCAAATCCTCTAATCTCAACAATAGGCTATGAAAATTCATCAAAGCCCAAGATTCATCACCTAAACAATAATATAGCAAAAAGGACCACCAATCTTAGGCCTAATTACAAAAACAACACAAAAATCGGAAAGAAAAGGGTAGAGAAATAGTTACACGATTTACCTTCATATGGGTATGAAGTTTGTCCCAAAATGCCCAATCTAGCACAAAATAGGAAGAAAAGTGAGTGGGGAAGGGTTAAAGTGAACACTCTTTAAGAAATAGTGAGAGAGATTGAAAGAAGAAGAAGAAAATAGAGGAGAAGATGAAATTTGGGGTTGTTTTTGCGAGAATGGAAATTTAAAATCCCAGTTTCGTAACAACGTTGTAACGCTGGTGTGAGCAGCGTTGCAGCACGCTCCCCTCGGGTCGCGTGACTGAAAAGCACGCGTTACTGCAGCGCTAACGCAAGGGTTGCAATGCTTGGATAAGCGTTATGACGCCGCTTTGAGACTTTTTTTACCCTAAAACACAAAACAAAAATGTCAACCAACTAATAATAAAATAATAAATAAACTAAAGTCAAATAAAATAAGATAAAGTAATATAATGAAATAAAATAAAATAAAAAATTGAAATAAGCTGATTAAAATACAACAGGTTGCCTCCCATTGATGTTTTCTTTAACGTCTTTTAGCTAGACCATTTTTTTCTTTTTATTTTTTCTTCTCACATCCGAAAACAAAAAGAACAACAAAAGATTAAATAACCAAAGAAAGCGAGAAATAATCATCTGGATACGAGATAAATCTCCTAAGAAAGTGTAATGAAGGTGTGCAAGTAATTGTTTCAACTCCAGAAGCAGGAGGTTTTGTTTCTTCTACCTTAGTGACATGCGGTTGTAAAATTGGTCATATTGAAGTTTGGGCAATTGATTCAAAGATTCATTACAATAAATAACTTCATGATCTAAAATTTCTAACTCGATTCTCATGTTAAATTTGTCATACAAGTCTTTAAGGGGTCAACAGATAAAACTAGCTCTCTAGGTGTATTCATGGCATTATCCGAGAATATCGATCATGTGATGTACTTACCTCATTAGGGTACTTCAAGGATCGAAAAATGTCAAATACAACCTTGTCCTCACCAACCATTAGAGTTAGCTTACCATCCTACACATCTATCAATCCTCTTCCATGGCGAGAAAAGGCCGCCCCAAAATAATTGTGATCTCAGAATCTTCCTCCATATCGGGACCCACAAAAAATCTGCGAGGAAAATGGAATTGTTCAACCTTTACCAACACATCCTCTCTACAATACCTCTAGGATATTTGATAGAACGTGTCCATGGCAACTCAGATGAGATGGTTTGTAGGTTGCACCTCCCCAAGACCTAGTTTTACGTGAGCAGATAAAGGCATCAAATTAATACTAGCCTCTAGATCACATAAAGCTCTATCTCAACAAAAATACTACCAATATTGCAAGGAATAGTAAAACTCCTGGATCTTTCAATTTTGTGGTAGCTTCCTGAGCCAGAGTGCAAAGATCGCATTCTTCAGGTGAGATTGATCATCTCATATTTGTCAAACTTCTTCTTTACGGACAGGACTTCCTTCATGAATTTTGCATACTTAGGCATTTGTTCCAAAGCATCATCATAAAAGGAATGTTAATGTCTGATTTCTTAAACATATCAAGAAATTTAGCAAAATCGGAATCAATCTTTTTCTTTTGAAAGCACGAGGATAAGGAATAGAGTTAGGAAAAAATAGGAATAGAGAAATCAAAATCTTCTCTGTTTGTTTCATGTGCTCGCTTCTCACCCACTTCCTTTGTATCCTTCTTGGCATTAGAATTGAGTACTCTTCTTCAATTTACCTTTTCGATTTCAAGCAAGCTCCTTTACCACTTCTAGTGGTCACAGGCTTTGCACTGTTCCCTAGGATTCACCTCAGTGTCACTAGGAAATTTACCTTTTGGCGGGCGTGTTTAGGTGGTTTGCCATCCACTTTCATGCAGCCTCAATGTTCTTAATGGTTGCTCCATGTGAGTTCAACTTTGTGTTGCTCAAACTTAGCACTACATTTTCCAACTTGTTGGTTCGATTCTTGGATTCAAAGATGAATGAACTCATCATGACCTCGGAGAGATGGTTTGCCTTGATTGTAGAGATGTAGATGCATAACTTTGAAGGAGGGGTTTGCAAAATATTCTTCTTATTAGCATAAGAAAAATTTTCATGATTATGCAGACTGAATGATAATGAGTGGGCAATCGATTTTGATTCTCGATTTTCACTGGTACCATAACCTCTGTTGTTCACATATTGAGCACTCGCCAAGGTTCCAAATCTTCAACACACGCAAGTTTGTTGGCAAATGCTATTGCACTATGGATTCAACTGTTACCTATACCATGCCAAGTTTATTCACGGCACTAGTTAGGGAAGCCATATGGAACTTGATGGAGCTTACCTCATCTATCTCGTGCATCACGCTCACCATAGGTTTGGCGGTTGATCTTCAGAATGCCAGTATAACTTGTAGCGACCATCTCCTCAAGCAAATCAATGAGCATCCTCTGCAGATTTAGAAAACATTGACCCTCCAATTTGCATCCGAAGAGATTTATTATTACCGTATAATCCATTATAAAATAATTGAATTTGCAACCAATCAGATAACCATGTTGTGGGAATTTTCTAAGTAAATCTTTGTATCTTTCCCAAGCCTCAAACATCTATTCTCCATCCTGTACAATGCAAAAAAGTGCCAATCTCAAGTCGTAGCCTCGTAGTCTTGGCATGTGGGAAATATTTAGCCAAGAATGCTCTGAGCTAATTCCTCCCAAGTACTAATACTACTGTGAGGCAATGACTCCAACAAAATTTTAGCTTATCCTCTGAGAAAAAGAAAACAATCAATACGACAGAATGGCTGTAGGGAGATACACCATTAATTTTTACTGTACCTGATTTCTAAGTGAGGATCTCAGATGCTGATTGGGATCCTCGGTGGCATGTCCTCTGAAGGCATTTTCTCGAACCATCCGGATGAGATCCGTCCTTTATCTCAAAATTATTAGCTTTGGATTGGAGCATAAATAATTCCATATTGGTTTCCACGAAAAAAGTGGGTTGGAAGTGCTCCCACTAATGGGCTTATACTCCTCTGTTGCTCCTCCCGTTGGGATTTTTGTCCTAATCTTCGTGTTTGTAAATTCATGTTTGAAATTAATAAGAGTTATTTATTTCATTACTTTACAATCTCGTAATATTTACAAACTTTTCCAATAAACTAAGCTCAAGTGGTCATTAAATTTATGAGAGAACTAAGAACTTGAGCGGTGTGTAGTGGACACCTGGGAGGATCACGTTCGAGTTAATGACCCAACGGTCTCACCGATACATGGATAAGGTTGGAGATCTAATCTGGATACCACAGTGGATGCGGCCCGCTTTGTAATAGATACAAACGAGGTGATCTAACTTTCGTTCATGTGGTTGACATGCGAGTGGGGGCATCCTCTGTGCAATGAGATTGTACAAGAACCGGCATCGTGAATTATTAGACCTCCATCGATGTAACACCGCAGATTGTGGTGAGACTAATAACCGTAGATGACCATTAGCGACTCGACCTTAATCCCCAGCGTATTACTGACTCCACACCATCATGCGAGGAGTGCATCGCTTTTACTAGTATGGGTGAGGGTGGTCACGATTACTGCCCAATATGTCTATCTTCTCGGGACGAGGACCAAGTAGGAGCGGGAACTTAACTATGCGAGATGGAATTCACTCGTTCACGCCTTAAAGGGAAACTAGAGGTTGTTCCCTTAAGTCTCTTGTCTCTAGGGCTTGGACAATCGCGCCCACCTTCTCACCGCCCGAGAAGGGTGTTGTGTATGGTTAGACCATCACAATATGTTGTTCATTAGAGGAGGCCGGTGGGGACTTAAGGAACAAGAGAGTAGACACGAGGGTAAGCGGTAATTTGATCCGGCAAATGTGTCTCACGAACAACCTGTGAAAGGTGTCGACTCATGGGTATTGGTTATATCCGGTGGACACGTAATATGCTGACCTTGTGCCGGGAGTGCAGCTACAGGTATAGTGGAGTGTTACCATAGCTAATGAATGTTGATTAAGCTGGGTCAAAGAGTTTGACAAGTTAATCTCGGATCATTGGAGCCTAAAATCCATCGTAGGTCCATTAGGTCCTTCGGTTGGCTCAATCTGGATTAAAAGGAGGTTAATGTTTTGGTATGAAATTGAAGTGTTCAATTTCACTTAAAGAGGCATTTATGTCATTTATATGAGATATGAATGATATAATATATGGTTTAATGTGAATGAGATTCATAATAAACTATAGGTTAGCCTAATTGTTAAATTATGGCTAATTGGAGAAATTAAAGTGGATGTGATTCAATTTAATTAATCCACAATTATTGCACATGTGATTTGCAATATGAGATATGAGATATCTTATATTATATGGTTATGCAAATGTGATTTGCATAACTTATGGTTGTGGTAAAGTGGTAATAATGTGAGATTTTAACTCCATCATTTTCTACTATTTAAACCCTTTGCAAGAAGGATTAGTAACTCATTCTCTCATTTTTGCACGATTTTCATCAAAGAGAAGAGATTGAGAATTCTCTACTCTCTCAACTCTCCTCTCTCCAAAACACTAGAATCCCACACCATTCTCGCTTCCTTCCAAAAGAAGAACAACCAAGGTTCTAATTGGTGGTGTTGTGTTCTTATTAAGTAGGATTTGTTAGGGATCGTAGAGATGCGTGATTGTTCGCGAAGTGTTAGTGATCACCGGAAGAAATATTCAAGAGAATCTTCAACAAGTAAGTACAATTAATCTTGTTGTATTTTCTTCTTTCCTGCATGTTTAATCTAAGATCTAAGAGTTAGATCGTTTTAACAAAATTCAAGTAGCATAACGATGCCTTTGATGATTCGACTTTGTCCTTACTCTCCTTAAGCTTCCTTTACGAAAGTTCTCATCAATTTGGGATCAAAAGCAACTAAATCTGTTTCGAGTTACTTTTTGCATGCAACACCTGACTCAACACAAAATCAAAAGAAACAAAAATATAAAAACAATGATAAAAAAGAAGACAAACTACTAGATTAAGACCAAGTGACTTCTTAATAATAACAAAAAGAATTAAATAAACGCCAATCCCTAACGGCGCGTAAAACACTTGTTCAAATAAATTTTTGCAATACCGCAAAGTGTAACGGGTCAAGTTTTAATATAGTGAATTTAAGTAATGAGTATCATCCATGTGGATTTGGGTATTTAATTCAATCAATTTCTCATCAATAACACCACTCAATTTTATCTAGAAAATTAGACTTAAAGTGAGGTGAACACACAAAATCAAAGAGTGAAAGTTGAGGAACAATCTGGGAGAGGCGAATATCTTAGGGACTAGATTTCACCAATTAATTAACTATTTTATTGAGATCATGCTAATGAAATTATTGCATTGCTTTAAACCAAGAAACTAATATAAAATAACCTCTCTCGAAGGCAAGTGAATCTCATGCAAGATATAGAATTAAACATCTTTGTTTAACCTAAAAATCAAACATGGCACTAAGTTCAATTCTTATGGGTTTCTAATAGTACTTCAATCATTCTCATGTCAAAATAACTATCACCATGCAAATGAGATCGGATCTAAAATATCTTTCTCAAGAATAAATTTAGACCTAAGAACAAATAAACAGTGATCAAGAGTCTATAAGCATTCGGATGCAATTGCATGAATAAAAGCATTACAATAAACTAAAGGCGGTCATTTCAACAAAATAACATAATTAAAAGGCTACATCTATCCCCTAAGATAACAAGTTTAGCTACTCATGTCCACTATAAGTCCTACTAAACTCAAATACAAGACCATAGTTCAACAATAAAAGTGAAAAGAACGAAGAAAGAACTCTCGTGGCGTGAAAGGCAGCGATCCATGGCACCTATCACGAACCCCGAGCTCCAAAAAGTCTTCTCCTTGAAATCTCTCCAAATTCTTACACAATCTCTCAATAATGGTTAAACAATGGTGTGAAAATCTCCAGGTCTCACTTTGCAAGAAGCATTCTTTCCTTTATATTAATGGCACGGCGTTGCAACGCGCTGGGCATGGCATTGCAACGTCGTGCCTCTAGCGAATAAATCATAAATGGAAAAATATATCAGTGACGTTGCAAACGCCGCTACTGCAGCGCGTTTGCTAATCGAAGTAGCGTTGCAGCGTTGAGGACGGCGTTGCAGCGTTGAGGGCCGGGCGACAGTACGCCGCTGTACGCCTTGCCTGTCGCTATAGAAGTGGCGTTGCAGCGTGTAAGGGCAACGCGTTAACGCCATCGCCACGGATCTTCAAGGCGTAGCTGCTGCGTGTTAGGCGTTGCAGTAACGCTAAGCAAGCGCGTTACAACGCTATCGGCATGGATTTCTGGTTGAATAGCCGCATACAGCAGGCGTTGCGCCATCCCACGGATTCGATGGCAGTTTGGCTTGGCTTTCCTTCTTCCATTTAATGTAAATTTTAGCACCCTTAGGCAATCTTTGGATCCTTTTTCACTCATAATTCTCCATCCATCCTTATATTGCTCTTTAACTTTGAGAAATTCAACAAATTAATTACGTGAAAGCCCCGAAATTATCACAAAACTAACATAATTTAAGCCTAATAATAATACATTTTTGTGCTATCAGAGATCTGAATTGATAGATTTGAGGAAGTGATTATACGATTAATGACTCCAATTAACTCATGCAATGAACCAATGAGATGAATTTATAAACAAGAAGTAAAATACTCAAGAAAATCTCTCTCGATTCTTAGTGAGCCTCACACATGCAATAAACTATATAAGTCTCCACATGAACCTCACGTACATGCATGGCATTAAGCAATTTCTTTATAGCATTTCCTAAGATTTCTAAGTAATTCTCATGCCATATTTCTAAAGGTTTTGACAATTTTGATCTAATTTAAGCTTTATCTCTAAAGTCCACTTAAATCAACAACTTAAGTAAAGAACAAATTGCCAAAAATAAGAACAAAACATGCTTCCAATACATAGTAATATAAAGTCATAACAAGCAAATCAAATCCTAACTACAATGTTTAGCTACTCTAAATCACATGAAAATCAAACTAAACAAGTAGGAAAACGTCTTTGAACGCTTATTACAAATTGAAAGAAAGAGAAATTAAATTTATGTGTCATGATCTGGTCATTCGTCTCAGGGCTCCGAGTATTCGATCTCAAAACCTCCACGGATGCTTTGACTCCAAAAACGCTCTTTCTCTCTTCTTACAATGTGTATCTCAAAATTAGGGTGGATTGTCTATCAATTTAAGCCCCTTTACACAATTGCATAATGTTGTATTTATAGGCATAATCAAGACGCAGCTGCTGCAGCGCCCAGGATACATAAGGTTGCAACGTTGTACCCTAAGCGGTCGTAAATAAAGGAAACTTCTGGATGGCGTTGTAACGCTTGAGGCGCGGCGTAAACGCGCGCTACCCTAACGTCTGGCGCGCTTTCATATCCGACATGGCGTTCGCACGCCGCGCAAGCGCGTTACAGCGCGCCTATCATGCGGTCGCTTCATGTGCGCGCTTCTTATCAATATAGCGTTGCAACGCTATCGCCTTTGGTCTTCAACGCATCTTGGTTGCACGTTATGCTCGTTGCAATGCTATGAAGCGTGTTTCAACGCCATCACTGGGTCATCAGCTTGGATTGGTCCTTTCTCTCCAGTTAGTATTATTTTTAGCTCCAAATAGCCTCGTTTTGATCCCGAGTGATCCAATTTGTTTCCAATAGCTCGCTTAAGCTCTTAACTCCGGAAATCAATGAATTCAACACGTAAAAGCCCTTAAATCATCATAAAACTAGCAATTATTAAGCCTAAGGATTACACATTTTGTGTGCTATCACAAACGCCACATTCCTCGAGGGAGGACCACATCGGGTGATCACTTCTACCAAGGGTAAGGTTGTGTTAAAACGAAAATGGAAAGTTTATCAGCCAAGAGTTGCCGATGGGGCTAGTACATCAACAAGTGTTGTTGATTCTAACTCGCCTTAGTCAAGTTCGCTCTCAAGAGACGCAGAATGCTCACCGACGTAGCTGGGAGAGTTGTGAGCACAACCCGAACGTTATGCGCTTGGTTGAAACCTAAGTCATTACCTCAAGATAATCGTGAGATCTATTGACCTATGATCGGAAGCAATGGCGGTATTTATGACAAAGATAATGGATTAAAGTTATGGACTAGGAAATGGAGTTTATGCACTTCAATTTCTGTCTCTGGGAGTCTTGTGGACCAAATCCGATGGGGTTAAACCTATTGGTTTGCATGTGGATCTACAAGTTTAAACGTGGTGGTGTAGATGGGAAGGTCCACACTTTCAAAGCCGCGAGACTAGTAAGCAAAGGGTTTCCATCAATAGAGAAGAGGTTGACTATGAGGAAAACCTTTTCTCCTGCTCTATGGTAAAGTCTATCGAGGATCCTTCGGCCATCGCCACATATTATGACTTCTGAGGTATGTTAGATGGATGCCAAGATGCACTTTCTACGAATGGCAGCAATCTTGGACGAGATCATCTACATGGATCAACCCAAAGTGGTTCATTAATATTAGGCCAAGAGCAAAAGGTTTGATGGCTTCATGAAGGTCTATTTATGGATTGAAACAAGCCTCGAGGATCTTGGGAATATAAGATTTGATGAGGCTATCAAATCTTTATGGTTTTAATTCGTAATGTTGATAGATAGCCTGTGTCTACAAGAAAATCATCAACAATATTGTCACATTTCCTCTGATATTATATGTGGATGATATCCTACCATTGGGAATGACGTGATTCATGCATCGGCATTATGGAATGGTTGGCTTCAGTAATTCCAAATGAAAGATTTGGGAGAAACTCAGTATGTTCTGTGATATCCGTGATAGTCCAGAATCGTAAGAACATAACGCTAGCTGATGTCTCAAGCATCTTACATTGACAAGATGTTGTCACAAAGATAAGATCACGTAACTCAAGAAGGGCTGCCGCTCTTTCGGCACATGGGGCCCACCGACTAAGGATCACTGTCCTAAGATCGCACTCAAGAGGTTGGGGATATGAGGCGGATCCATTATGCTTCACTGCAAGGGAGCCCGATGTACACCATAATCGTACTAGGCTCGATATCTCAAGTATGCACTTGAGATTGTCAAAGAGGTATCCATCCAACTGCACTAGATCACCAAGTACCAGAAGTTGCAATCCTCAAGTATCTTAGGAGAACGAGGAACTACAAATTTGTGTATGGAAGGACTGGATCCGATCTCATGGATACATAGACTCGACTTTCTGACTGATAAAAATTTTAGGAAGTCCACATCTGGCCGTTGTTCATTCTCTAATGGAGGAGTTGTAGGTGTGGTGAAGCATCATACAGGATGGCAGCTTCATTCCACGATGGGAAGTCGCAGTATGTTGTGACTTGTGAAGTCACAAGAAGGAAGTTGTTTGGCTTAGGAAGTTCAATCTGATTTGAAGTTATTCCAAATATGAACTTGTCGGGCAGACCCTATTTTTG
>JAYKKG010000027.1:0-42873 GCA_036507285.1 Trichosanthes cucumerina | reverse complement strand
CGCGGTGTTGCGACCCTAGACGCGGCGTTGCAGCAACGTGCCCAAAATTTAAAGTGCATTTAAAAAGGAAATTAGGCGGCGTTGCAGCGCTGGTGTGCGGCGATTACCAGCGCCCGACTATTTATACAACGTCGCCTTTATCGAGTTTAGCCATCACCAACAAGTCTTCAAGGCTAAATTTACTCGCAAGATTGGCGTCTCAATGCACCAATACTAACCGTTGGCAGTGGTCTTTGGGTCTTAGTCCTAAAGCTTGTTTAGCCTCTTTCCTTCCATTTGTTAATTCTATGCTCAGTAGCCTCAATTTGATCTCTTTTACTTCAATATCTCTCAATCACTCTCTGTTAATGTTCTTAACCTAAAATTCAACGATTTAAACACATGAAAGCTCTGAAATAATCACAAAAACTAGCTTAATCTAAGCCTAAGGATAACACATTTTTGGTTCATCAAACACCCAAAACTTAAACATTTGTAGTCCTCGAGCAACATCAAGAAAATGGAAGATTTATCAAAGTAAGATCTCTTGCACTTAAGACTCAAACCTCAAGAATGCTTTGAATCAAAGAAGAATATCATCAACAAGATAACAATCATTAAAAGACTAAGTAGTAAGATTTTAAAATTGAGTCAAATCATTCATTGAGTGGGTGTGTCTTTGACACTTTACTAGTTCAATCATACACAAGCCCAAGATAACCTTTATTAAGTCCTCTGCTCATCTTCCACTGCTACTGCGGCACTAGGATCCACATCTTTGGTTCATTTTACACAATCGAAAAGTTTTACCTTTTTCACATGCTTCCGCCGATAGGATCTAATCCATAAGCGAAGCGGGAATCGAATCAGCATTTTTTGAAACTTATTACGTAAACCAAATCAAGAACATGATTAAACAAAGATTAAACATATAAATAGAAATATGGATAACATATTACCTTTGTAGATCGAGAATCTTCTAGTGCTCTTTTTGCTCTCACGATCTCACGTTCTCAACGATTCCAGACCACAATCGATCTTTGCTTTGCTAGATCTTTTCCATAAATGTATCTCTGAGAGAGGCGGATGGTGGGAACCCTTTTAGAAGTTAGAGAGAGTCTAGAGATTTGAGAGGAAGATGTTATGGAACTTTCCATCAACAAGATGATGAACACTAGGGTTTCACTTAAAATAATAGCTTACTAAAAGGTGCATCTCATGCATCTATTTATAGGAAAATAGGATGGAAATTATCATTCTATCCTTATTCTTCAATATAGTGCTCATATTATGTATATAAAAATCATATTTGCATATTTACATAATTATAAGGCATCTCTCATTTTAGTATATAGTTTATTGCGAACCAAATTCTCATTAAACTATATTAATATCAATATATCACATATAAGCGATATATCTCCCTCATGTATGAAATTGAACATTTCAATTTCACTCCAAACTTTATACCTCAATATTTCAATGTTGAGCCAACAGAGGACCTAATGGACCTACAGATCATGAGCTCCAATGATCACGAGATTAACCATCAAACTCTTTGATTTAATTAATTAACATTTATTAACTACGAGTCAATCTACTAAAGACTACGTAGTTGCACTCTCTCACTTTAGTGCGTATTGTGTTCATTGATATAATCAATACATGTGAGTCGACCGCTTCACAGGTTGTTGGTGAATCACAATGGGTGAAATTACCGTTTTAGCTTAAGTGATCACCTTTTGCTTCTTAAGCACTACTAATCTCTAATGAACAACAAGTCTATGGTCCTACAATAAATATAAGCCTTCTTAGGGTGCTCAGACACTGATCAAGTTCATAAAGAGAACAACCTTATCTAATTCCTAATTCAAGAATGAGTTGAATTCCATCTACGCATGGTTAAGTCCCACTACCTACAAGGTTTTGTCCTCGAGAAGTAGGCATATTGAGTGCATTCACATGCCACTCTCACCTCATACTAATCTGAGGACAAACCCTACAAGCGGAGTTCGTAACTTGCTCGAGAGTTAGTCGAATCACTAATGATCATCTATAAATTAATAGAGACTATACATTAACAATGTTACACTAATAAGCTAATAATTTTCAATCCAGTGTTATGCGATCTCATCGAGCAGGATGCCCCCACCGCATGTCTACCACATGAGCGAGTTGGATTACCTCGTTTGTCTTTGAATACAAAGCGGGTGGCATCCATGGTGTTTACCAGAATAAGGTTCCCAACCTCATCGTATACCATAGACCATTTAGGTTATATACTTGAACATCATCCAACTTGTGTCCATTACACATTTGTTCAAGAACTATCATTATAACCTTTGAATTTAGTTTATTGGATTTAGTTTTATCTTGCTGAGAATACAATAAATAAATAACTCTTTATTTATTTGATTAACAATTTACAAAACTACACAAGTTTAAGGCATAAACTCCCAACATCCCTTTCACCCCCAAACTTGCACTTTATTCCACCAACACTTTACTTATTCCATGGAGGGAATCTTCTAGTCATCTATGTCTTCACTCCAACATACTAACACATTGTGGTGAAAAATAGAGCGGACTACGAGCAAATCGGGACAAAGAAACGCCATGATCCAACAAAAGCATGTAAGGGGCAAAACAATAATAAGCGAGACCCAAGTACCCAATGAGCTTCCAATGACAACCCAAATGCACAATAAACATCAAGCTCTAGCAAAAACAACCAAAGGGCAAGACAAGAGGAAACAATCAAGAATGATCCAAACAACATCCAAGAGCCCAAACCAATCATCCAGTAAAAACAAATCCTACATGCCCAAGTATTCATGGAAAATGACTAATCCAAAAAGAGCCTAAAATGAATTAAAAAGCTAGTCCATACCTCCAATAACAACTATACAACCAAGGGCTAGGATATCAACAACTTTTTTTCCAAAAATTTCACCCAAGTGATCTAATTCATCATAGAAGCAACAAAATACAGAACACCCATTCCTTAACACGCTACCAATCCAAGAGGTACAACAATTAGCCAAAAAAGCAACATCTAAACATCCAATGCATCCTCCCAAAACAACACCCATATCAACAACAACAAAGCTTTAATATAATCGAAGGTGACCAAGAATACCTGAATACCAACAAACAAGAGCATAATGCACAAATAAGGCCAAAACAATAACCAACAAAGGCATAATAAGAGAGAAAATTCAACAAACACCAAAAGAGAGGGAAGAACACATTGCCACGTGGTGGAGTCCTCGATTTGGGTGTGAGTTTTGTGCCAAAAAGTGGCAATCTACCACCAAATGTAAGAAAAAGACAGGAAAGTGAATGGGTGTTGAAGAATTCGAAGAATCTAAGCCCAAAAATGAAAGAGATTGATTGGAGAAGAGAAAAAGAGAGAAGAAGAAATTTGGGAAAAAAAGGTTAGGGCTCGGGCAAAATCTAGAACTTAAAGTTCTGTTTTCGGGACAACGTTGCAACGCTTCACACGACTTTTCATGTTGCGGAGATTGGTTGGCATTGCAACGCCAGGGCCTCGCGTTAACGCAAGACCCCGGGTGGCAACACATACTCACTTTCCAGCGCCATGTTGAAACCCTTTAAAAAATTAAAAACAATGGGTTGTCTCCCATTCAACACTTTCTTCAACGTCTTTAGCTAGATCGATCAATGATGTATCAAAGAAAACCTTGATCACCGAGGGTGACATTCTCCAAATGTCATTCCACATCACCACACTAATGTTTCACTCGTTGTCCATTGACTTTGAACAGTTTCCCATCTTTGCCCTGTAGCTCGATTACTCCATATGGGAAGACCTCCTTAACAATGAATGGTCCTGCCTATCTTGATTTTAATTTACCTGGAAACAAATGTAAGAGAGAGTTAAAAAGGAGAACTTGCTGACCATAAGAAAATGTTCGATTTTTAATTTGTTGATCATGCCATCGGGTTGTTCTATCTTTGTATAATTTGGCATTCTCATAAGCTTGATTCTTGAATTCGTCTTGTTCATTGATCTGCGATGAGTCTTTGATCACCTGCATTCTGATGGTCAAAGTTGAGTGTTTTGATGGCCTAATAGGATTTATGCTCCAGTTCCATAGGCAAATGACACACTTTACCAAACACCAATATATAATGTGACGTGCTTATCGGTGTTCTAAAGGTTATTTATAATTCGCCTTAGGAGACTTATTTTACTAGAATTTTAGTGCTTAATCCACTTGAATTGCATAGAGTTTATTGAGCTTCATGTTAAATTATCCCTAAATTGTGTATGTTAGCTAAAAATCTTGAATTTGAGCATTAGGTTGAAAGAATTAATTTTGATGTTTTTGGGCTTCAATATAAGAAATTTAGGAAAATAAACTAAGCATTTAATTAAATACAAAAATTTGAGATTTTCTTAACTCAAAAAAATCCTTGCATAGTTAGTTTTATTTGGGGATTTTTACGTAGCATGAAATGTATAGGAAATTACAGAGTCTCTAAGGGCATTTTATACATTTTATCAGAAAGGTAAGATGGTCTTTCTACCCTAAGGGCATTTTTATAATTTTTGGAGTTAGAGCAACATCATCTTATAAGGAGGCTAGGGTTTACAAGTTGAAGAGGAGGAAAAGAAGCGAGAGGAGAAAGCATTGGAGAGAGCAATCGAGAAGGCTCGTTTTGCTTAACGCAAAGGTTGCCTCTTTCGGGGAGGAAGGATGTGCCTTTCTTTGAAGCAATCGAGGAGCCCTAGTTGCTTCGCAAAAACACAAGAAAAAGCGAAAAGAAAGGGGTTGGAAACCGAGAGCTACAAGGGAGATCGGTTCGATTCGATTTTTCACGAGGCGACAATCACAAAGTTGTCGTTTGTCGGGGTTCAACCGTTGGATTTTAGCATTGAAAGTTTGTATACGACTTGTTGGGCAACTTATAGGGCCTTGTTTTGGAATGGTTCGATCGTTGTTTGGAGCTTCATTTATGATATACCTCTACATCATACATAACTTATAAAAACTTGTTGGTAAGGAGAGGCACATTGCAATTCTGCGAAGCAAAACTAGTAGAGTTATCCGCATCTGAATCGACTGCATTTGCGTGAACAAAAGCGAGGACCCAATTTTGAAGAAGCTAATTTCTTTGAAGCAAATTACGTGGGCGTAATAAGGCGTTGCGCGCTTGCGTTCTGCGATCGTCGAAATCCGTGGGGACGCCAGTGAAACCAAGCGCTACAATTTGCGAGCCTTTTGTTGAAGCAATCGAGGACCTTTCTTGAAGCCAATCGAGGACTTTCTTTGAAGCAATAGGCGTTCTTTGTGACTAACGCATGAGGTATTTTGCTGAAGCGTTTGTTGAAGCATAACGAAGAACTCTCTGCTCGCATAACCCGTTTCTAATCTCCTAGTTGATATTGTTTTTCTTTGTCTTTGCTAATTTAATCTTGATTTGAGGGTTGTTTATACAATGTTTTTAGGTTAAATTGCCCATTTGCTTAGGTTGTTTGCGTGGTTTATTTTGTTGTCACTTTTATATAAATTTCTTCATCGGTGAAAGCATGTTTAAATTAGAGATTTCTGATTCGATTTTAGCCATGAACTAAATAGCTTTAGGCAAGGGTTAGGTTGTTTTCAACGTGAATTTTGGAACAAATTTATGATTAATGTCGTGATTGGATTTATGAAATTTTATAGACTTTAATGGTACATGAGAATTAAAGATTGGCCACTTTAACTTTGCTAGAATTCATATACTTGGAAAGCTAGTGAATTAGAAAACTAAAATTTCATTTTAGATTCTTGGATCACAATTAAGGAAATTGTAGGTTTTAAAACTTAATGACTTTGGAAAATTCATTTCAATACTTGTGTAGGTAAATTAAAGGCATCACTAAAATTTTCATTCTAATTGAGCATGAAAACTCCAACCTAACTCGAGCCTATTTTTCATTAAAAACTCATCTTTTGTAGCTTGCCTCTTGTTTGCATCCTCCTATCGTCTACGTTTAGTTTTCATTATTTTCTTTGATTCTTTAACTTATTGCATTAGTCAGAATTACCTTTAACTCATAAAACAACAAAATCCAATTCCCTATTTGTGCATTTATTATATTCAATAAAATTTGCATGCCCATGCATTGCACAAAAAATATAAAGGAAGATTACTAGGACACTCACTCACTTAGATTCAGGCTAGTCCTCGTGGGATCGATACTTAACTTATCACTTGTTACACACGATCGTGTATACTTGCATCATAGAAGTGTTGGAGTCTCATTCTTATTTTCATTAGTTTATGGCACTGATATTTTTGCACCATGTTTTTGGTGCGGTTATCGAGGATCGAACCCGGTCACCACGTGACGTGAGCGGGAATAAGGCGTCGCGATATGCCCATAGTGCTTCATCCGAGTTTTAATGGCCAATCCTTCATGTTAGCCTTGAATATTTTCTCCAGGATTAATTTGATCTCCCTATTGGAGATTTACTGCACAGCCATTTGTCCGAGGATGATATCCCAACGAGACTTTATGCTTAACTCCATGCACGGCTAACATAGAATCAAACGGCTTATTGAAAAGTGGGGTGCCCACATCACTAATAATAGGTCGAGGTTGCCAAATCTGCGTGAAATGTTCCTGGCAAAAACTTAGCCACAACACGAGCATCATTTTTTCTTAGTGGCAATAACCTCTACCCACTTAGATACATAATCTACAACAACAAAGTTATAGAGATAATCATGTGAAGAAGTAAATAGCCTCATAAAATCAATCCCCCAATCATCAAATAATTCAATTTAAAGAATTGGAGTTAGAAGAAGTTCATGGTGACGTGAGATGTTACTTGTCTGGCGCTTGCACATTCATGATTCCTACAAAAATATAACATTCTTTAAAAGTTTAGGCCAATAAAATCCTGATGCAATGCCTTGGCAGCTATTCAAGTGGTCCCAAAATATCCTCTATAAGGGGAGGCATCACAACCATGTATTATTTACCAACTTCCCCGGGTACACATCTCCTTATGAGTTGGTCTGCATAGACTTTGAATAGTAGTGGATCATCCCACAGATAAAACTTCACATCATGGAGGAATTTCTTCTTTTCCTGAGAGTTCAAATCTGGTGGCATAACCCCTTCTGCAAGAAAATTCACATAATCAGAAAATCATGGTAAAGCATCCTATACCTGATAATGTCTTTCATTAGGGAAGTCTTCTGTGATATAGAAAGTGTGTGAAGTATCCTCTTTCTCAATCCTATACAAAGTGGTTGACTACCACATTTTCACACCCCTTCCTGTCTCTAATATCAAAGATAAATTCTACAACGAGAAGAATAGATCTAGTCGACCGAGGTTTAGTATCTTTCTTATCAAATAAATATCTCAGAGTTGCATGATCGGTGTACTGTGCATAATAACTCCTAGTCCCTAACAAATAAGGCCTAAATTTATCAAATGAAAACACCACATCAAGCGTTTCTTTCTCGGTGGTGGTGCGACTTTGTTGTGCACTATCTAAACTCCTGCTTGCATAGTAAATGATCTTAAAACATTTGTCTCAGCGTTCACCTAATACTACGCCTACAATATAGTCCTTTACCGCGGCAGCACATGATCTCAAATGGTTGACTCTAATCACAGTACAACAATAGGGGAAGAAGTTAGCTTTTCTTTTAAGAGATTAAAAGCTACTAAAAAGTCACAAGTAAACACAAAGGAAACATCTCTTTCAAGTAAGATACAGGGGGTTTCACAATTTTATAAAGATCTTTTATAAAACGTCGAGAAAACCCTATATGTCCTAAAAACTGCGAACTCCTTCACATTCATTGGAGGTGGTAATTGTTCAATTCTGCTGTGAGATCTTGTCTCTGATCCACTTCAAGCCCCTTTGAGAAACTTTTGTACCCCTAAAACTATACCTTCCTTGACCATAAAATGGCATTTTCCCAATTTAAAGAAGGTTAGTTTCTTGCACCTCTGCAAGACACGAGTAAGATTACAAAGACAACTATCAAATGAAGAACCAAAGACAGAAGAATCATCCATAAAAACCTCCATAGTCTCCTCAATCATATCATGAAATATGGCCATCATGCAACGTTGAAAAGTGGCAAGTGCATTGCACAATCCAAATGGCATCCTTCTAAAGGCATAGGTTCAATACGGGCACATGAATGTAGTCTTCTCCTGGTCCCTAGGGGCAATAGAAATCTGGTTATAACCTGAATAGTCATCAAGGAAACAATAGCAAGGATAACCAACAAGTCTTTCAAGCATCTGATCAATAAAAGGAAGGGGAAAATGATTTTTTCGTGTAGCTTTATTCAACATCCTGTAATTGATACAAACACGCCATCCAATGATTGTCCTAGTAGATATAAACTCATTCTTTTCATTTTTCATGACAGTCATCACCCCTTTTTTTGAACAACCTGCATAGGACTCACCCAAGAACTATTAGATATAGCATATATGATTCCTGCATTTAAAATTTTGAGAACAACAGCTTTTACCACTTTCTTCATTGTAAGATTAAGCCTCCTCTGGTGCTCAACTGATGGATTAAAGGTCTCTACCATGAAGATTTTATGCATAATAATTGATAGCATACAAATATGCTATCTTATTTCTTATATTTTAGCTACTTTTTATACTTAAAACATGGGCTTTCTGAAGGGATCGAATCCCGCAGTGGAAGCGATTGGGAATCGCGTGTTCTTTATTTTGTTACATAGATTTCAATCGAGAACAATACATATACGATTAAGCATGTAATACAAAGTAGGACATCAAGAAAATTACCTTTGAAGATTACTTTCTTCACGAGCTCCTTCTCCCACGATCACGATCTCAGCAACTCGAACCCGAACGTATGAAGATTCACCACTAGATCTTCTCAGCGTTGTTCTCTGGAGGTGAGGAGGAAGGTGGGTTCCCTTTAGGAGTGAGATGTGGAGGTTTTGAGAGAAGTTGTATTTGGAACTTTTTCAACAACACAATCATATGGAACTCTAGGGTTACCAAAAGATTAGTCTCAAAGTTGCATCTCATGCAACTATTTATAGGGAAATAGGATAGAAATTACCATCCTATCCCTCCTTCATTCACTCATTAGTATATAGTTAATATGTGAATCTAGTTCACATTAAAACCATATATTATATCAATTATATCACATATAATTGATATAACACCTCATATATGAAATTGAACACTTCAATTTCATTCCTAACTTTATACTCTCAATATTACCATGTTGAGCCAACGGAGGGACCTAATGGACCTACAGTTCATGAGCTCGATGAGATTAACTGATCAAACTCTTTGATCTAGATAATCAATATTCATTAAGTACAAGTCACTCCATTATAGACTTGTAGTTGCACTCTCCTCACTTTGTAGATTATATTGTGTCCATTGATATAATCATTACCCATGAGTCGACCTTTCATTGAGTTGGTTCGTAATCACGCTTGGGTCAAATTACCGCTTTTACCACTGCGTGATTACCTCTTTGTTCCTTCAAAGCACTACTAATCCTCGTAATGAATAAACAAGTCTATGGTCCTACCATAGACTCATATCCTCTTCGCTTAGTTTAGAGGGTGGGGCCTCGTTGTTCAACACTGGACTCAATTCTTAAAGGAACAACCCATCTAATTCCCTTAGTGTAGGAATGAGTGAATTCCATCTTGCATGGTTAAGTTCTCAGGCTACCTACGAGGTTTTGTCCCAGAGAAGATAGGCTTATTGAGTCCGGCCACAGGCCACTCTCACCATACTAGTCTAAGGAGAAACCACAATAAGCTGGAGTTCTTAACTTTCTCGTGGATTGTGTCGAGTCACTAATGACCATCTATAAATTATCGGGCCTTATCCTCGTTACTTGGCAAGTTATCTTTGGTTAGACTAATAATTTGCAGATCCTGGTCTTGTATGAACTCTTCATACATGATGCCCTCACTCGCATGTCAACCACATGAATGAGTTGGATTGCGTCATTTGTCCTAATTACAAAGTGGACCGCATCCATGGTGTTACTTATTCTTATACCATAGACCATTTAGGTTATACTCTTGAACATAATCCAAAGAGTGTCTACTACACTAATGTTCAAGATATATTATAACCTTGGAGCTTAGTTTATTGGATTTATAAAGCAAGAATATAATGTTACCAAAACAAATAACTCTTTATTTATTTGATTAAAATTACATAAGTTTAGGGCACAAATCCCAACAATCTCCCACTTAACCTAAAGCTTGTGGAGTACTAAAACATTACAATAATGTAAATACAATAAACTAGGGCATTGAAACCTTTTGTACATTATACTCCCACATGCCCTAGTTAGGAAGACTTGTAAACCTAGACCTTCTTGGTAACTCTCAAATACTTTAGCCGTGAGAGCCTTTGTAAAAGTATCAACAATGTTGTGCTCTGAGGCTACCTTCGTGACGATCACGTCTTCTTGATGCACGATCTCCTGGATGAGATGATATTTCCGCTCAATATGCTTTCCCCTCTTGTGACTTCGAGGTTCCCTTGAATTTGCTAACGACACCCAAGTTATCACAATAGAACGCGATGGGCAAACTCATATTTGGAACAACTTCAAAATTTAACATAAATTTCCTTATCCAAACGACCTCTTTTGCTGCTTCACAAGCTGCTACATATTCGGCCTCCATGGTGGAGTCAGTGATGCATCCCTGCTTGACGCTTCGCCATACTACAACTCCTCCGTTAAGAGTAAATATTGACGCTAATGTAGATTTTCGAGAATCTTTATCGATCCGAAAGTCGTAACTGTGTATCCTGTGGAAGGATCAAATCCTTAGCCTCATACACTGAGCATGGAGTTCCTTGTTCTCCATAGATACTTGGCGGATTGTTTTAACCGCTTGTCCAAAGGTTCGGTTCCTAGATTGGATTGATACCTACCGACCATTCCAACTTCAAAACAGATGTCCGGCCTAGTACATAACATGGCGTGCATCGAAGCTCCCAACAAATGATGCATAAGGAAGTCGTCCCATATCCTCAACTCTTTCGAGGTGTCTTAGGACACTGTTGCTTAGACAAATGAACTCCATATCTAAAAGGCAATAAACGCTTTTTGAGTCTTGCATCTTAAACCTCAACAACACTTTGTCGATGTAAGATATCCGAGAGATAGGGCTAGTGTTTTATTCATGCGATTCTTGATAACCTCAATCCCAAGAACAAACTCATGTTTCACCCAAATTTTTCATGTGGAATTGCGTTGCATAGCCAATTCTTAATGTTGGTAAGATAACCTACATCATTCCCAATGAGTAGGATATCATCCACATATAGTTCTAGGAATCGACATAACTATTGATGATTTTCTTGTAGACACAAGGTTCAACATCATTCATCCGATCAAAGCCAAAAGATTTGATTGTCACATCAAATCTTATATTCCAAGACCTAGAGGCTTGTTTCAAATTACATAGATAACTTTTTGCTCTTGTCCTAGTTCAATGAACCCTTTTGATTGGTCCATGTAGATGTTCTCATCAAGATTGTCATTCAAGAATGATGTCTTGACATCCATTTGCCATACCTCATAGTCATAACATGCGACAATGGCAAGTAGGATACTGAATAGACTTTACCATAAATAACAGTGAAGAGGTTTCCTTATAGTCAACCCCTTCCACCGGGTATAACCCTTGCTACTAGTCTAGCTTTAAAGGTTTGCACCTTTCCCATCTACACCACTATCTCTTGTAGATCCACTTACAACCTATAGGTTTTATCCCATCAAAGTTTATTCTACAAGATCCCAAACAAAATTTAAGTACATAGACTTAATTTCTTGGTCCATGGCTATGACCCATTTGTCTTTGTCTTTGTCAACCATCGCTTGATTATAAGTCGATGGATCCTCACAATCTTATCCGTATAAAACTTGATTTGAGATAAAACCATGCAACGGATCAGGTTGTGTTATAACCCTCTCAGTACGTCGAGGCATACTTAACTCTCTAGATGGACTCTCATGACTAGACAAGCTAGTATCAATAACTTTTGTTGGCGTACTTGTTTTATTAGCAACATGTCCTATTGTTCCGTCTAACTCACTTAATGTGAACTTTACTTCTTGGTTTGTGGTCCCTTATGTGGTCCTCCTCTAAGAATGTGACATTTGTTTACACAAGTACCTTATCTTCATTAGGATCATAGAATAATCCACCTCTTGTTTCTTTTCTAGGTAGCTTACTTAATAGACACAATTTTGAACATGAATCCAACTTCTTTGATTTGTACAAGCACATGTGTTGGACAACCCCAAATTTGAAATGACATAAACTACCTTTACGCCTTTCTAGAGTTCAAAAGGTGTTTTATAAACATTCTTTGATGGCACATTGTTCAAAATGTATCCTTGCAATCTCTCATGCGTAACCCCAAAAAGGAATTAGGAGATGAGCATAACTCATCATTGATTCAACCATGTCCAACAAGGTTCTATTTCTCTTTCTCGATACACCATTTTCTTTGTGGCGCACTGGGGAGAGAGAGTTGGGATGTAATTCCATGTTCTATCATATAGATCCAGAATTTTAATTCCATGTACTCTCAACTTGATCTGATCAAGTGTTTTAAATTGTTTTACCTAATTGATTTTGAACTTGATCTTGAATTCCTTAAACTTTTCAAGTGCTTCAGACTTATGATGCATTAGGTAATTATGCCCAAATCTAGACAAATCATCTATAAAAGAGATGAAATATTCATAACCTCCCATGGCTTTAACATTCATCGGACCAAAAGGTCCGAATGTATAAGCTCATGAGGTTCTTTGGCTCTATAACCTTTTCCACTAAAAGGTCTTTTAGTCAATTTTTTTCTTCTAGGATTTCACATATGAGATAAAGTATTTTCTTCTAACTCATTTAGAAGTCCATTCTTTATCAATCGCTCAATCCTATTGAGATTTATGTGACACAATCTAAGATTCCAAAGATGAGCAATTTCTTTAGGAGAAATTTTAAGTTTCTTAGTTTTTGTGTTTGCATATTTTAAATAATTAAGTGTTCAAAATCATATTGACTAAATTAGGCCTTAAAACATACAATCCATTTTCTAATGAAGCTGAACATATTTCCACACCTTTCTTTAAAATAAGCACTTTATTCAAAGAAAAAGAAACAGAAATACATTGTTCTATAAGGCAAGAAATTGAAATAAGGTTTCTAGTAAACCACAGTATCACTAATATATTGTCCGAACAACATATATTTCTTGCCAAAATTAAGCTTCATCGTGCCTATTGCTACAAATTGAGACGACTTCTCCATTTCCAACCCTGAGCGTTATCTCTCCTTTTGTAGGCATTTGTCGGAATCAATTCCACTGAAAAAAAACTAACATGATTAGTGGCACCCTGAACCAAGCATCCAAGCGGTTTATCATTATCCACTATACAAGCTTCTAAGCAAAGTAAATCATATTTACCTTCCTTCTTCTTTTCTACAATGTACTTCGGACAGTTTCGTTTCCAATGCCCGTCTTCAATGTAGTGGGAACACTTTCCCTTCTGGGCAGCAGCTTTGTCAGCTCGTTTCCCTTTACGAACCTTCTTCATGTTCTTCTTCTTCCTTTCAAAGTAGAAGAAGATGAAGCCATCGTTTTTTGATCAAGAGGTCAACCTCTATGATAACTCCTATTGGCAACATTTGCCTCACCTTTCGATCCCCAGATTTTCATCAAAGATTGAAAGGTCTAGAGTTCATTCAGAAGGTAGGTAAGATTAAAAGTAAGCTTGTTCATAACAACATTACTTCTAAACTGTAAGAAACTATTTGGAATAGTTTCTAAAATGAAGCTGACCTGGCTCGATTCATCGATGGAAGCACCATTCGACTCCGCCATGTTAAAGTTTACCATCATATCCAGGACATGATCCCGAATGGATGAACCCTCCTGCATCCTCGAGTTGAATATATACTTGAGGGCATTGTGGCGGGCACAATGAGATGTTGTCCAAACATACCTGCATTAAATCCATGATTTCCTTAGAGGTCATCATGCCCTCGGAGCTTCTTGGCTAATATGTCGATATACTTGCGAGCATATAGACCTTGGCCTTATCATTGGCCTTGATCAATCGATCATATGCATCACGAACATTTCATGTAGCATTCGAGTCTGACACCTGAGAAAACTCCTAAGTCAGCACAAACTTCAGATCATCCACTACAAAAATAGTGTTAAGTTTGTTTTTCCAAATCATCATGTTCTCTTCAAGTTAATTTTTCCTCGCACTCCAATAAGGAAATTATAGAGCTAGACATTTTTCTCGAAAATTTACAAAAAAAACTTGTATAAGCTTCTTGCTACAATTTTCTAATTCAATCATGTTTTAACTAATTATTAAATGATTCCTAAGTCATTAATAATTCGCAGTGATACTCCAAAGGTTTAGAATGTATGACACCGAAGGGTAATAAAAAACACTTATCCTCTGGATCAAGACACACTTGATCAAAACCTAATGCTAGAATAAATCTTATTCTTATAGGCTTTAGTTACCATTATTCAGTCGATACATACATTTGTTCATGACTTCATAGAGTGTAACCTCTCTGTCTTTAGACCCAGAGTCCCCATCCAACAAAATATGCCAAGGGAGGACTACGTTGAAAAACATACTAAGGAAATCTTTATCCCTTTCGGTGTCCACCGTGTTCGATCCCCGATGATCAAGCCCTCCGAAGGGATTGTCCAGTCCAGCCAAACTAGCAAGTCGAACCATAGTGATCTTACTGGTGTGAACCGATGTAGAGAGACCATAAGTTTTGTTTTCACTAAACTGCGCTCCCACTCACTATAAGTACCCTCTCCAGTCACCTGATATTGACTCATACAAACACCATCCGAAGGGGCGCTCCCAATTGCGCCCACGAGCCCAAGTATGAGTCTCACAGTGTGAACTTCCTGAGTAACGTAGGTGGAAAAATATGTATCATATACACTTTTCCTCCCACTTTGGATACTTTAACTCTATAGGAAATTTAGTTAGGCTAAACCTGGCTAATGGTTTTACTCTAAACTTATCAATAAAACTCTTATATTGATTTTATCCTAAGTTTGCTAATATAACTCTTTATATTAAGCCTAGGATTTCTAATTTATTAACCCCTTAATAAATCCTCTGACGCTACTATAATTTATAAACCTTCTGATTAAAATTCACTCTTAGGTCAGTTCCCAGGTAGGGGTGTTCCATTTCCACACTTACTTAAATACCCCACCTAGATAGAACCTTCCTTAGACAGAGTTCCTCTTTTAATCATTGTTTATAAATTATTTGGTTCCTAATTCTAATCTAATTAGAACTAGATGACCTAAGGTCTATTAATTCCAAGTTCCTCAGGTGACATGCATACTATGTTATAGTCCTTGATCATTCATCTCATGAATAATAAAACATACATAGCATATTCATCTAATTAATTATAATGCATGTCATATGTTGTCCATAAATTAATATAACACCTTATATTAATTATACATGCAAACTATATAATATAACACTTTATATTATAAATGATGCATGAAAATGCTTAACCTAAGGTGGGATCTCTAAAATAAAAGCATACATTATGCATGACAATAATTATACAACAATTGCATAATTTAAATAGCAAAATTAGACCATTTATTTTTAATTAATATAATCTAATTATATTAATTAAAATAAATATAATTAAATATAAAATATTTTTATATTTAATATATATATTAATAAAAACATTTTTTCGCCCGTTGTGAAACTCTGAAACGCGTTGCGGTAAACGCGTGATGGCGATATTACAACGCCGCACCTTGTTCATTTCATTTCGTGAAGGGTTACTCCAGCAACGTTGCAACGCTGACTCCTTCATGTCGCGCGCCTCTGCGACGCCTGTGCAAGCGTTGCAACGCCAAGGCCTCATCATCCAAGCGTTGTGACTCTGGGAGGCGCGTTGCAACGCGACATCTGTCTGCATCCAAAAGCTGCCCGATTGGCGTTACAATTCGGTGAAGAACAATGTTGCAACGCAACACACACAGTAACAACAATGCGATCTCCACTTTTTGCTCATTTTCGCTCCGTTCTTCTTGGCATCCACTTTGCCTCGATCGACACGGACTTACAAACTCGATTTACATAATAAAATGTCCAAAACAATATGCCCTTACATTGAACAATTCAACGAAATTATGTAAATCTATGTGCCAAGAATGAAAATATCTAATTTTGCAAACCGTTCATTCATCACATGAAAACAATAAATCCCACCTTTGTTCTTGATAAATCTAGAACAAAATCAAGAACACAATTGGGTCTGATACCAATTGAAGGGATTGAATCCCGCAGCGGAAGCGATTGTGAATCGCGTGTTCTTTATTTTGTTACATAGATTTCAATCAAGAACAATACATATACGATTAAGCACGTAATACAAAGTAGGAAAATAAGAAAATTACCTTTGAAGATTTCTTTCTTCACAAGCTCTTTCTCCCATGATCACGATCTCAGCAACTCGAATCCGAATTTATGAAGATTCACCACTAGATCTTCTCCGTTGTTCTCTAGGTGATGGAGGAAGGTGGGTTCCTTTAGGGTGAGATGTGGAGGTTTTGAGATAAGTTGTGTTTGGAACTTTTCCAACAATACAATGATATGAAACTATAGGGTTACCAAAAGATTAGTCTCAAAGTTGCATCTCATGCAACTATTTATACGGAAATAAGATAAAAATTATCATCCTATCCCTCCTTCGTTCTCTGATTAGTATATAGTTAATATGTGAATCTAATTCACATTAAAACCATATTTTATATCAATTATATCATATATAATTGATATAGCACCTCATATATAAAATTGAACACTTCAATTACATTCCTAACTTTATACCCTCAATATTACCATGTTCATTAACGGAGAGATCTAATGTACCTACGAGTTCAAGAGCTCCAATGATGTGAGATTAACCAGTCAAATTCTTTGATCAAGTTAATCAATATTCATTAACTACAAGTCACTCCACTAAAGACTTGTCGTTGCACTCTCCTCACTGTATATTATATTGTGTCCATTGATATAATCATTACCCATGAGTCGACCCTTCACAGGTTATTCGTTATCATAGTTGGGTCAAATTCTGTTTTTACCCTTGTGGTTTACCTCTCTTTGTTCCTTAAGCACTACTAATCCTGTAATGAACAACAAGTCCAGGTCCTACCATTGACTCATACCCTCTTAAATCCGTTTAGAGGCGGGGCCTCGTTGTTCAAGACCGGACTCGGTTCTTAAGGAACAACCCATCTAATTCTTTAGTGTAGGAATGAGTTAATTTCATCTTGCATGTGTTGGGATTTATGCCCTAAACTTGTGTAATTTTGATCAATTAAATAAAGGGTTATTTGTTGTGATAGAATTAAAGTCTTGCTTTATAAATCCAATAAACTAAGCTCCAAGGTTATAACATATATCTTGAACATCGATTATGTAGTGGACACTATTTGGATTGTGTTCAAGAATATAACCTAAATGGTCTATGGTATAAGAATAAGGTTGAAACCTCATTTTGGAAACACCATGGATGCGGCCCATTTAAATAATTAGTACAAATGAGGTAATCCAACTCATTCATGTAGTTGACATGCGAGTGGGGGCATCCTGTATGAAGAGTTCATACAAGACCGGACCGCAAATTATTAGTCTAACCAGTGTAACACCGTTAACACGATAAGATTAGTAATTTATAGATGGTCATTAGTGACTCGACCTGAATCCTGAGCAAGTTAAGAACTCCTGCTTATAGGGGTTTGACCTTAGACTAGTATGGGTGAGAGTGACCTGTAGCCGACTAAATAAGCCTACCTTCTCAGGGACAGAACCTCGTAGGTAGCTGGGAACTTAACTATGCAAGATGGAATTCACTCATTCCTACACTAAGGAATTAGATAGGTTGTTCCCTTAAGAACTGACTCCAGGCCTTAAACAACGGGGCCCCCTCTGTGAGAGGTATGAGTCTAGGTAGGACCTTAGACTTGTTGTTCATGAGAGAGATCAGGTGGTGGTTGAGGAACAAAGAGAGTAGTCACACTGCAGGTAAAACGGTAATTTGACCCAGATGAATTACGAACAACTGTGAAGGGTCGACTCATGGGTAATGACTATATCAGTGGACACAATATTATCTACAGTGAGGAGAGTGCAACTACAAGTGTATAGTGGAGTGACTTGTAGTTAATGAATCTTGATTAAGCTGGATCAAAGAGTTTGGTCGATTAATCTCATATCATTGTAGCTCATGAACCGTAGGTCCATTAGGTCCCCCCGTTGACTCAACATGGTTATATTAAGGGTATAAAGTTTGGAATGAAATTGAAGCGTTCAAATTTCATACATGAGGTGTTATATGAATTGTATATGACATAATTGATATAATATATAGTTTTAATGTGAATTAGATTCACATATAAACCATATACTAATGAGAGAATAAAGGAAGGGTAGGATGGTCATTTCCATCCTATTTCTTTATATATATTGTTGCATGAGATGCAACTTAAAAGAGAGACATTGTATGCCATGTGGTTGTGTTGTTGGAAAGGTTTCAAGTACCACAATCTCTCTCTCTCACAACATCTCATCTTACCTAAAGGGAACCCACATTCCTCCCTCACCTGAGAGAACAAACGGAGAAGATCCGGTGGTGGTGTGTCTTGAGTCCGTTCGTGGTTTGTGTGTTGCAGAGATCTTGATCGTGAGAGAAGAGGAGCACTTGAAGAAAGGTTCTTCAAAGGTACAATTTCTTGCTATCCATCTAGTTTTATATGCTTAATCTAGTTGTTTTCGTTCTTGAATGAAATCGTTGTAACTAAATCAAGAGCGCGCGATTCTCAATCGCTTCCGTGCGGGATTCGATTACATCTTCACATGGTTGATTCGCAGCACTACCTCACGAGGTTCCTCGTCACCCGAGAAGGTAGGCTTATTGAGTCGGCTCATGTGCCACTCTCACCCATACTAGCCTAAGGACAAGCCCCTATAAGCGTGCTTTTAACTTGGTTAGGATTCGTGTCGAGTCACTAATGACCATCTATAAATAATCAGTCTTATCTTGTTAACTGCGTTATACTGGTTAGACTAATAATTTGCAGTCCGGTCTTGTATGAACTCTTCATAAAGGATGCCCCCACTCGCATGTCAACCACATTTATGAGTTGGATTACCTCATTTGTATTAATTACAAAGTGGGTCTCATCCATGGTGTTACCAGAGTAAGGTTTCCAACCTTATTCTTATACCATAGACCATTCAGGTTATACTCTTGAACATAATCCAAATAGTGTGTACTACATTGATGTTCAAGATATATTATAACCTTGGAGCTTAGTTTATTGGATTTATAAAGCAAGAATATATTTTGGATAATAAGGTATGAGATACCTTATATTATGTTATATGCAAATATGATTTGCTTATCATATAGTTGTGGCAAAATGGTGATTCAGTGGAGATATTAACTCCACATCTCACCATTATTTAAAGTCTTGGTGAGAAGCCTTTGGTGTGTCATTTGCCATTTTTTGGAATTTTATGCAAAGAGAGCAAGACAATTCTCTCTAATTCTCTCTAAATTTTCTCTCAATCTCTCCTCACCCAAAGGCCAAAGGGAGTCCCACCTACTCTCCCTCAACCTCCCGAGAACAATCGAGAAGACTCTTTGGAGGTGCCTTACCGTTCGGTTCGAGGATCGAGATCGTAGAGTTCTTCGATTCGAGTGAGATCGTGACCGGAGGAGGAAAGCTTTGAAGAAGAGTTCTTCAACAAGTAAGTACCGAGATACCTTACTGTTTTCTTCTCTTTTATGCATGTTTAGCCTAGGATTAATGAGATTAATTCGATTTTAAGATAAGAATTACACAATGAATAAACGACGTTTCCACAACGCTCTTCAATTAGTGAATTCTCAATCCCTTCAATTGGTATCAGAGCATATCTTAAAATTAGTTGGGTTGCATTAATTTTCATGAGATGATTGTTAATGGTTTGCGTTTTTGGATGTTTTCAATTTTTGGCACTTAGTTAGATTTACATTAAATGTTGATGAGATTAATGTAAGGGCCCGGTGTTTGGGATTTTTTGATGTAAATCGAGTCTGTAAGTCCGTGTCGTTCGTGGCATGAGATGATGTGAAGAAATCAAAGCGGAAACGAGCGAAAAACGACGAAGAACAACAAAGGTGTTTGTTGTTCTATCGACGACGTTGAGACGTTGTTCATCGGCGTCTCAACGTTGTCCATGCGATCCAGCGCCGGCCGCGAGTTAGCGTTACAACGCTAAAGGCGTTGCGCCGCGAGTGCAATCTTTGCCGCCAAGTGGCGGTTCCGATGGTTAGATCGTGCGTGAAGTGGCGAGATGGGGCACGAGGTTGGCGATTTGAATCTTGATGGACGCAACTGCCGGCTTTATTTTTTATTTTAATTATTTTATTTTGTAAAATGATTTTATTAAATGTTTCGATTATTTATTTTAATTAATATTAATATAAATATTATATTAGTTTTAATTAATTTAATTTTATGTCCCTAGGGTGCCAAAAATCGGTCCAATAATGCTATTTATTTATTTTATGCATGAGATGTATGAAATATTTTTCTATGTGCGTAATGTATGTCATATAGATTTAAAATCTCACATTAGGTTAAACATTTCATGCATCATATTTATATTATACGAGTTATGATATATTGTATGCATGATAGGATTATATTATAAGAGTTATAATATAATGTATGCATGTTTTAATTTATTTAAATATAAGTTTTATATTTTTTAGATTAAAAGCATGCTCATGCATTTAATTCATGTGATGAATGTATGTTAAACTATATTATTATTCATGTGATAAATGATCAAGCACTATAACATAGAAATGCATGTAACCTAAGTTAATTATTAGTTTTAACATGTTTAGAACTTCAATAATTTGACTTAGGTTTTCTAGTTCTAATAAGATTAGAATTAGGAAATCAATATGACTTATGAATGGTGACTGATTAGTAACTCTGTCTAATGAAGGTTACAATCGAGGTCAGGTATTTAAAGTCGACACTTTCTGAACGCCCCACGTGGGAACCAGGCACAGGCGTGAATTTGGTCCTAGATTCATAGGTTATATTCTCGTGAGTGTCGTTAATTAAGAGTTATTTATTTACTCACATAGACCTAAGTTAATAATGTGATTATAGACTTAGGCTAATCCAATATAAGAGTTATATTGGTAGACTTAGGTAAATTTTAGCCGGTTTATCTAGGTCAATCACAATTAATTTAAAGTGTTGAGTGAGAGGAAATAAAGTGTATGAGATACATTTAATTTTTCATCCACAAATCTCCGTTAAGTAAACACCGTGAGATCCATACTCGACCTCGTGGCGCAAATGGGAGTGTCCCCTCGGGTGACATTTGTATGGGTTAATATTCAACGTGAATGGAGAGAGTACTTATAGTGAGTGGGAGGCGGGACTCAGAAAAGCAGGACCCATGATCTCTTCTTTCGATTCACACCGTGAGACACCTATGATATGCCTCGCTAGTTTGGCTTGGACCGCACATCGCTATAGAGGGCCTTGATCATGGGAGTCGAACAATGTAATTCTCGAAAGGGATACGATTTCCTTGTTGGTTTTCCTTCTTAGTCCTCCCTTCTTAGCGCTATTGTTTGGAGCGAGATACTTGGAAATTTAAAGATTGAGGTGACACTCCGGAGATTCATTAAGAGTTAATGGATTCACACCAAAAATGGTAATCTGGGTGCCTAATTGAATAAGAGTTATTCTGTATTAGGTGCAGTGAGAGAGTCTCGTCCTAGAGGAGAAGTGGTTTTGTCTACCCTACGGTGGCGGTCATTCTAAAGCTTTGGGGGATCATTGCAATATTTTAATGACCTAGGGATCATAGAATAAAAATTTGCTAAAACCTTATTAGATTTTCAAAAGTTTTTAAGTAGACTAATACAAAGTTTTCTTTTTTTCAAAGAACAAAATTTCAAACGCTTTTAACGCTCCTTTAGCTTTCAATAAGTTAGTCAGCGATAATTTTTCGTGGAAAAACAATATTAACACCATTTTGGTAAATGACGACCTAGAGTTCGCTCTCACGGTACAACAATCCTATTCAACGATCTACAAACCTTCCAGTCTTTGGTGCAAATCAAGGGACAGGGTGCTGACGCAAGTGTTGCCTATAGAACTTTTCACAGGGGTTCGACCTTTGGGACAAAGTTTATAGATTCTTCAGGCTCGAAAGGGAAGAAGAAGAAGTTGAAGGAGGTTCGGGTTGACCACCCTGCCGCCCTAAAAGGCAAAGAGATAAAGGAAGTTGAAAGAAAGTGTTTCTACTGCAACGGGGGCGATCACCTGAAAAGGAGTTGTCCCAAGTTCCTTGAAGAAATGAAGAAGGCAGGTAAATGTGATTTACTTGTTACAAAAACTTGCTTAGTGGAGAGTAATGACTCTGTCTGGATATTGGATTCAGGCGCCACTAACCATGTTTCGTCTTCTTTTCAAGGATTATGTTCCTAGCAGCGGCTGCAAGAGGGTGAGATAACACTCAGGGTTGGATCCGGAGAAGTTGTCTCAGCTATAGCAATTGACACGGTGAAACTGTTCTTTGGCAGGAAGTACTTATTATTGGATAATATGTACGTAGTTCCAGGGTTTACTAGAAACCTAGTTTCTATTTCTTGCCTATTAGAACAAAATATTTTCGTTTCTTTCAAGAGTAATAAAGCGTTTATTTCTCGAAATGGAAATTTGATTTGCTCTGCTTCGCTTGAGAGTAATTTGTATGTTTTGAACCTTAATTTGTTCAAAAGTATTTTGAATACCGAATTGTTTGAAACAGAAGAGACGCGAACTAAGAGAGTAAAAGTTTCTCCAAAAGAAAGTGCCCATCTTTGGGATCTAAGGTTAGGCCACATAATTCTCAATAGGATTGAGAGACTAGTGAAGAGTGGACTTCTAAGCGAGTTGGAAGAAAACTCTTTACCGGTTTGTGAGTCATGTCTTGAAGGCAAAATGACCAAATGCCCTTTTAGTTGAAAAGGATATAGAGCCAAAGAGCCTCTTGAGGTTATACATTGATAACTCGCCATAGGAGAGTTATTTTACTAGAATTTCAAAGGCTTAATCAACTTGAATTGCATAGAATTTATTGAGCTTCATGTTATTTTATCCCTAAAATTATGAATGTTAGTTGAAAATCTTGAATTTAAGCATTAGGTTCTAAAAGAATTAATTTTGATGATTTTGTGCTTTAATTTGGAGAAATTAGCTAACAAGTAATTAAAGACCATGCAATTTGAGATTTTTCTTAACTTTTACATATTTAGTTTGATTTATGATTGATAATAATGTATGAGGATTTCTCTGTGTGCAGGAGATGTGTAAAAGAAAAAAAAAATTACAAAAACCCATAAGGGCATTTTAGACATTTTATCCGAAGGGCAAAATGGTCTTTATACCCTAAATGGCGTGTTTGTAATTATCAAACTAGGGCAACATCTTCTTGTGATAAAAGGGAAAGAAGAGAGGAGTCTGCAACGTTTTTTCTTGGAGAGGAGAGTCTTTGTTTTGCTAAAGCAATGCGAAAGAAAAAATTCGTAGGGGCGTTACTGGCAAGGCCGAGAGAGAGAGGATTCGAGAGGGCCAAGGGAGAAGGAAGTCGATAAGGCTTTGCTTTGCGAAGAAGCCGGAGAAAGAATCGTGAAGGCATCGGAGAGCCATCCACCTACTTTCTTTGAAGCAATCGGAAGAAAGCGAAAATTGCCGTAGCAATTGCAAGAAGCGACATCGGAAGAGTAGACCCATCGATTGGTTGAAGCAATCGCGAAGGAGGGACAGAGGAGCATTGTTGTGCGCGTAGGTGCAAGAAATCGCCAAACTTTTCTTTGAAGCATTCGCGCGCATTTGTGAGTATCGGCCAAGTATTGCTGGCTGAAGCAATTTCGAGGCGACATCGGAAGGCGACCCATCCTAAGGTGGTGTGGACAATCGGGAAGCGCTGTCGCCGCGTCATGCGCGATTGCTGAAGCAAAGCCGCTTGCCGCTGCCGCCGTTATGCGTGATTTTTGTTGTGCTCGTGTTTGCTTTGAAGCAAAGCCGTGGGGACCTTGGGCGTTCTTCTTTACAGCTTTCTTTAACACATTTCTTTGAAGCAAAGTAACTAGATAGGCAAATTGCTCGATAGGCAAATTGTTTGAAGCAATCTGAAACTCTTGCTAAAACGATTGGGTAAAAATTGTTGTTTAGGAAATTTTTGCTTACTATTTAGGTCGATTTTGGACTGCTTCTTGGTCTACTATTGCTATACATGATTAGTAAGAGCATGCTTAAAGTTAGGAATAAATGAATGCAAAAATAGGAATTCGATTGTTTTGTTGTTTGGATGAGTTAAATATAATTAAGACTAATGCAATAAATCAAAATATGTGAAAACATTAAACATAAACTAAACAAGAGAAAAATGGGCTTTTTAGATTAAGAGATAGGCTAGGTTAAGTTGAAGTTCCATGTATAATTAGATTAACAAATGTGTGGTTGATGCCTTGAATTTACCTACGCATGTGATCAAGTGAATTCTTCCAAAGTCACTAAATTTTAAAACCAACAATTTCCCAATTGAGATCTAAATTACGCTCATAACTTTAAGGTTCTAGGTGGATTAATTATCCCTAATTAACTCATGATCCTAGAATGAAATTCTAATTTCCTAACTCACTAGCTTTTCCAAGTTCAGTGAATTTTAGAGGAGTCAAAGTGGCTAAGTTTTAATCCTCATGCATCGTTATAAACATTAAAATCTCATAAATCCAACCACGGCATCAACCATAAATTTATTACAATGTATACGGTGAAAAACAACCTAACCCATGCCTAGAAGAGTTTAGCTCATGCTTGGAGTTAAATTACACATCCTTAAGTTAAGCATGCTCTTACTAATCATGTATAGCAATAGTAGACCAAGAAACGTCCCAAAATCGACCTAAAGCGATAAGCAAAAATTTCTAAACAACAATCTTTTTACCCAATCGGTTTTAGCAAGAGTTTCGAGGATTGCTTGACAGATTTGCCTATCGAGCAATTTGCCTATCGTTACTTTGCTTTCAAAAAATGCAAGCAAAGCAGCCAACGCCTTCAAGTCCATACAACAAATCGAGTTTTAATGACGGACGAAAAAAAAGAATGGCGAGAAAGCGATGGCGAGGCGGAGAAAAGCGCGGTGGAAAAATTTGGGAGACATACAATGACGGGCATTGCCCATCATAGTAAGTAGATTTTTAATAGCCAGGCATTGCCCGTCATCATAGGGTGTTTTAAAAAAATCGACGCCCCAATTGGTCAATCTCTCTCCTTCCACTTTACCATTTCATTTTCATCTTTCTCTCTCACAGCGAGAACACACGACATCTCTCTCTCTCGAGCTCACATCTCTCTCTCGTCCCTCGTCGTCGCCGCCATACGTTCCTTCATCGCCGTTTCACGCCGCACGCTTCTTCATCATCGTTTTGCCGCGGTCGTTTTCTCTCATCTGCCATGGTCGTTTTCTCTCATCGTTTTCTTCTCTCTCGAGCTCACATCTCTCTCTCGTCCCTCATCGTTTACTGCATGCACCAAACTCACAAGATCTTTTTTTGGGGCCGCCATGTGATTTGGTCATGCCATTGCCGTCGTCGTCGCCGTCCGTTTGAGTCACCTCCGGCGGATCTGAACCTTGAGGTCTGATCTACTCTTTCCTTTTGCAGATCTCTGCTTCATTGAGGTCGAAATCTACCTCTATTTTTGGTAAATTTTACAAGTGTTTTGGTTCTATTTTTTTCCTTAGTGTTTCGATCTAGTCAAATGAAATGTTGGGTTGTGATATTCTTGTTAGAAATGGTGGAAATTGAATCAATTTTACTCTTGCTTTTTGGTTCTATTTTTTTCCTTTTATTTGAAGTGGTTCTTAGTTGAGGTGAAATTCATTTTTGTGTTTTAGCTCATTTGGTTGTAATTCTCATATACTTTGTTTCTTATCTTTTGTATTAATGTTGAAATTGGGTTTAGATTGTTGAAGCAATTAGACGATATTTTTCTTTAAGCATGGATTTTAATTCTAAAATTTATTGTGGGGTTTTCACTTTTAGTATGAGCTAAACTACTCATTGGATTCAAGGATGTGAATTCCTAAAAGTAATTTCTTGTAGTATGAGCTAAACTACTATTTTCTTTGATTATGCTATAATTTTTATGAGTTTAAAATAGATAAGTTTACATTTATATTGGGGATGGATGGAAGGAGGTTAATAACTTGTATTACATTGTTGAGGAAAGAGTGAGAATTTCCTAAATTTTTCTTAATTCTAATTCTTTGTTTGTGTTAAGTTTTATGAGTTTAGATTTCATAAGTTTATTTTTGTGTTAGTTCAATTTGATGAGTGATTGAGGAATGATTGAGATCTTTTGTTTAGCGTGTTTGGTTAGAATAATCATATGTTTAATTTTCTTAATAATAGTAGTGGGGTTGTGGATTAGAGGAAATGGTATTAGTCCAAAATATCATGATGTTGGTTTTTGAATCAACATCGTGAAATTGAGTAAGCAGTGAACTCCTTGATAGTTTTTTTGTTCTTCATTTGATTTCCTAAAGACATAGTAAGTACATAAGTTTAAGTAACTATTATTCTTCTTGTAGATTAAACTTTAGAATATCGTTATGGATAAGTCGTGGATGTCAAAGAATAGAATGTCATCGAATATCGTTTAGGAGTTGAGACGTTTATCCAAAATGGTATACGACATTCAAATAGGTCAGATGTCATTTGTTGTCCATGCTTGAAATGTGTGAATGCAAAGTCTCAAAATGCGAATGTCGTAAGAGACCATTTATATATTAATGGCATTGATGAAAGCTATAGAACATGGATTTGGCATGGTGAGTCACTCACCGAATGAGAGAAAAGAGGAAGTGAAGTTGGGGGCGAAGATGTTGGCGACACAATAATAGGAATGTTTGAAATTCTGCACATAACTATTTCAATGACAAGTCTCCAATATTTGAAGAAGTGTTAGATGATGCCAAGAAACCATTGTACTTAAATTGTAACAATTTTACCAAAATATCTGCATTGATAAAGTTATATAATTTGAAAGCAAAGTTTGGATGGAGCGATAAGAGTTTCACTGAGTTGTTAGCATTGGTTCGTGATATCTTACCAAGTCCAAATGAACTTCCTAGCTCTACATATCAAGCCAAAAAATCTTGTGTACTCTTGGAATGAAGTATGAAAAGATTCATGCATGTAGTAATGATTGTTGTTTGTTTAGAAAAGAGCTTTGCAGGATGTAGAAGTATGCTTACACATGCGGAACATCAAGATGGAAGCTTTGTAAAAATTCGAAGGATGTGATGAAGAACATTCAGGCGAAAGTCATGTGGTATTTCTCTCTTATCCCAAGATTTGAAAGAATGTTTCGATAAAGAAATATCGAGTTTGTTGACTTGGCATGCTAATGAACGAGTAATTGATGGGTACATACGACATCCTGCGGATACACTATCGTGGAAGCAAGTAGACAATTTGTGGCCAGAGTTTGGTTTAGAACCTAGAAATCTCCGTCTTGCTCTTTCTACTGATGGAGTGAATCCACACGGTGATCTTAGTAGTAGATATAGTTGTTGGCCAGTTATGTTGGTGACATACAATTTACCTCCATGGTTATGCATGAAACGAAAATTTTTGATGTTAAATGCATTAATATCTGGGCCTAAACAACCAGGGAATGACATAGATGTTTATTTAGCTCCATTAGTTGATGATCTGAAAAAACTTTGGAATGATGGAGTTCAGTGTTACGATGTACATCACGAACAATCTTTCATACTTAAAGCTATTTTATTGTGGACTATTAATGATTTTCCTGCATATGGCAATTTGTGTGGTTGTACAGTAAAAGGATATCATGCGTGCCCAATATGTGGGGAAAAAACTTCATCCACTTATTTGCCAAAAGGGAAAAAAATGGCATATCTTGGACATCGAAAACATTTACCCCGTAATCATCCATATAGAAGAGAAAGAAAGCTTTTTTAATGGTGAACAAGAATTGGAATTCGCTCTGAGCAGATTAAGTGGAGAGGAAATTCTTGCGAAAGTTAGTAGACTTCAATACTCGTTTGGAAAGAAGCCAAGAAAGGAAAAAAAAAAGGAGATCCTTCAAGCACTTATTGGAAGAAGAAGTTTATTTTCTTTGAGTTAGAATACTGAAAACATTTTGACGTGCGACATTGTTTAGATGTGATGCATATTGAGAAGAATGTGTGTGCAAATATTATTGCCACGTTACTTGATATTCCGGCAAGACAAAAGATGGATTAAAAACTTCGTCTTGATTTGGTTGAATTGAACATTAGATCGAGTTGGCCCTCAATTAGGAGAGAAAAGAATATTCTTACCTCCAGCATGTTATACACTATCGCGGATGGAGAAAATGAATTTGTGTAAGACACTATCAGAAATTAAAGTACCTGAAGGTTATTCTTCCAATATACAAAGTTTAGTGTCGCTCACAGATTTGAAACTTTATGGGCTTAAATCGCATGACCACCATGTTCTTATGCAACAATTATTACACTGTATGGCTATCGTGGTATTTTACCAAAGTATGTTAGATATGCAATTATTAAATCCGTGTTTCTTTTTCAATGCCATATGTAGTAAGACGATCGATTCATCAAAGTTAAAAGGCTTGCAAGAGGATGTAGTGATTACTTTGTGTTTGTTAGAAAAATATTTTCCACCAGCATTCTTCACGATAATGGTACATCTTGTGGTCCATCTTGTAAGAGAGATAGAATATTGTGGACCAGTGTATTTGAGGTGGATGTATCCTTTTGAGCGATATATGAAAGTTCTAAAAGGTTATATGCGAAATAGAAACCGACCAGAAGGATGCATTGGAGAAAATTATATCGTGGAAGAAATTTGTAGAATTTTGTTACGAATTTCTATCTGGGTTGAGTCTATTGGGCTACGTTCAGCGACAATGAAAGAGAAATCGATTTTGATAGACCATTGTGCATTGCTCACTATATCAAACCCAATAAGGAACAATTGGATCAAGCTCATCTTTACGTTCTTCAAAATGTGAATGACGTGATTCCATACATAGAGTGCGTAAATCTCAACACATAACTTTCGAACTATGGAATGATGTACTAATTTTCATTTGTTCTATGAATTTAGGCAACACATGGAAACTCTATCTAGACTCAATCCTAGTAGATCCAAAAATAAAAAGTGGCTTCAAGATGAACATAATTGCACATTTAGCGGATGGTTTGCGTGATCGGGTAATCTTGAGCTGAAACTTTTGTAATGAGTGGGGTTAATGTTTATTCCTACTTAATTTACAATGTATATTTTTCAGTTCAACTTGCTCTCGAGGTGCCAAACAACTCCATATCACCTTCTTTAAGATGGATAGCTCATGGGCCTTGTCGGATGTAGCCACATTTAGTGGTTACGTGGTTAATGGTACTCATTATCATACAAAGAAACGTGATGATATTAGGAATACCCAAAATAGTGGAATTCTTATAACAAAGCAAACACAATGCAAGTTTCGATCTTAAGGATAAAAATCACATTATGTCCGAAACATGACCTTTTATGGTGTAATACAGGAGATTTGGGAGATTGATTACGAAAATTAACATTTATTTTGTTAAAATGTAGTTGGGTTGAGAATAATAATGGAGTTAAAGTAGATGACCTTGGATTTACAAGCTGTCAACCTTAATCGCATTGGGCATAGATCGGACTCATTTATTTTAGCATCTCAAGCCAAACAAATATTTTATGTAAAAGACCCTCTTGATCCTCGATGGTAGTGGTGGTTTTAACCCCTCCTCAAAGAATGGTTGAAGAAGAATATTACGAGGTTAATGTTGATACTTAGTTCAAGATTGTGGATATGGTGTCCTAGAAAGAATGCCTAATATTGAGCGTGACCCATGAAATCGATGAAATGTCATCCACATATCTTAGAAATGATTGTGAGGGTATATGGATCGATAAATAATGTATTAAATATGGTATGCATTTGTTTAGTTATTGCAATTTTTATGAGTTCAATATATATGTTATTATAACTTATATTTTTGATGGTATTTTTTTGGCGATTATTACAATGAGTGAATCAAGTGACGAGGAAGTGAATGTATCGATCCAAATGGAGGCTAGGCATACTAATCGGCGTGGTCTCACTACTGTCGTTGATGCAGCACGCGTAAGGACTCTGAGAGGCGCTTGGTCATCCAATACAACAATCAAGGCCAAAGTATTGGTGATAATGCAAACCAAATGCAAAGTTACATAGGAGTTTGCGTTAGGCAACAAATTCCATTAAGTTACAAGACTTGGAAAGAGGTTCCCCAAGAATTGAAAGATAAAATTTTTGATTACGTAGAGGTAAGAATAATAGTATTTTTTCCGTACAAACTTTTTAATATATAGAGTTATTTAGCCATTTATTATGTGTTTCCTATGTAGATGTCATTTGTGATCGACCCTAGGTCCAAAAATGCTATTCTTCAATCGTGACAAATAAATTTGAACATTTCGATACACGTTGTATCAAAAACACATACTTCCATTTAAGGATGAGTCGTCCTTGTTGAAGCATCCTCCACAAAAGTATTCACACATTGATCAAAACCAATGGGAAGCATTTGTGAATGCTAGATTATCGGAAGAATGGGAGGTAAGTACATTATACTTGTTGCTTTTAAAAGTTATTAAAAAAGTACATTATACTTGTTTCTTTTAAATTGATTCTATTATGTGATCTGAGCACAAAGTCGTGTACAAAAGGAAAGGAGAGAGAAATGTAAATATAATCATCACATCTCTCGTAAAGGATATGCCAACTTAGGTGAAGACCTAGTGAGTAACATTATTTCTTATAATTTTTCATAAATGAGATTTAATAACTTGTGTGTTTATATAGGAATTGGCGGACGATCCTTCCACTCGTGCCACCTTATGGATACAAGCACGAAAAGGAAAAAATAATGAATACTACGATGATGAAACCAAACAATGCGCTAGTCGAATCGTAAGTTAATATGTTTTATTTTAACATGATGCAAAAATGATTAAGTAGTTTAAATATCTTATGGTTAGTTTCAATGTTAATCTAAATGGTTGTGACAGGACAGACTAGCTATGAAGAATAAAGGTAAAGACATATTGACTGAAGCATTAGGCACGCGAAACACGGAGGGCGTGTTAGAGGATTAGGTATGTCTGTCAAACCATCAACATACTTTAACAATCCTCGAGCGAAGTCAAAATCAAGCAAAGAAGTCGGCAACAAAATGTCGTGCTCACCTTCCAAAAAAATACAGCAAGCATAGGCGGTAATCATCCAAAAGACAAGGAGGTCATTGGCGAGGAGGAAGAAATTTTAGAGGTAATTACGATTTTGTGGAAATTTTTTGATCATATATGATACATTTTCTCACATTCCTTTTTAATTTTTAAAGGGAACTCCATGCCATCTAGCAATAGGATCAAAGGATAATGTGGTTGCTGTAGGCACAATGTACACGTCTCGCGCTCAATTTCCCACCGTCCATGGAGTTCCCTTAGGAGATGAAAATGTTAGAGTGGTAGTGGACATGATCGTAGGTGAAGATGCTCCACTACCAATTCCTATCTGGGAGAAGTAGAGTCCACTGAGTCAATCTATGGGAAATTTTGTGGCATGGCCTCGTGACCTTGTCATTTTAATAAGGGGAAAAAGGTATGAAATTATTCAACTCAATGTTAAAAATTACTAAATTCTTTGTTTACAAATTTAAATGTTGTTTTCTTGTGATAGGTGGCTTCTCGACCAAAACATAAGTCGGATGTTTACGTACATGTGCCTACTTCACATTCTACAAAGTACCGCGGATGCTCACGTGACTATTAAACTTCTCAATCGTTATGCAATGTTATCGATGCAAGAAGATGATACGATTCACGTCACGTTGAGTGAGCACATGTTCGGGAGGAAAAGTTAATTTTTACATCGCGATGATATCACGCATTCTTGTGGGATGGTGGAGATAGGGTACTCTGCATAATCGCATACATTGCGTAAGTATACAACATCTTCCATTTACAACTATATTGACTACGCTTTTGAATGTTTTATTAAAATGACTTTACTTTTGTTTTAGGTATCTTTGATTGTATGTGACTATGAAATAATCGCCAAGTTCTTGTTAGTTGATCAAATAACCATTTCTAATTTTGTTAAAAGTCAAGAAACACGTTGTATAAATCATTCTAAGGGTTAGAAATGGTTAATTTGGACTTGGATCAACAAGTTTTCATCCCATATAATCTTTGGGTAAGTTTAAATTACTTCAATTTATTTATATGTTTTTGTTCATATAAAAATGATATTAGAATACTCCTAACTTTAATAGATATCATTGGATGTTGATGCGTTATCCATCAGAGGGCAAACCATGGTTTATGTCTTAAACTTCGTTGAGGAGTAAGATCGAAGAAAGTTTTCAAGGAACAATAAATACGTAAGTGTTTCAAACCTTTAGAATGAATTACTTTCTATTAATTTTTCTAATGTTTCAAACACTTTAGATCCTTGAGAATGTGGCAAATGAGCACTCACTTCCACAATATCGTTCTTCCATCACTTGGAAACTTGTAAAGAGTAAACATAATTTAATATATTCGAATGTTTTGTTCAACGTTGGAACAATATTTAACTCACATATGCTATTTTTAAATTATTTTGCATATAGTGCCCCGTCCAACCAAGTTACGTGGAGTCTGCGGGTACTATATGTAAGTATATCTCGAGAAATCGTATATAATTCTAGTATTCTATAATGAACCTCGTAAGTACTCTTATTTTATACTGGTTTGTGATTCAAAACATAATTTAGTCTAATGTTATATTATTTTTCTTTATAGTTCAACACAAAAAGCGCATACAAACAAGAAGAAATCGACGAGGTTCGAGTAGAATAAATGGATTTTGTTGGCGATTTGTATGTAAGCCATTTGTGAATACGAATTTTGTGAAATTTTTACTACATTTCGTTAGGGTGTACAATATACTTGTTTATAATGTATATAGTAGAAGTGTATTAGTAGTTTGTGTTTTTAGATGTATATATACTTTGTTTGTTGGATGTGGAGAGCGGGTGGCCTCATTCTTACAGAATCTGGGATTGGAGTTTGTTGGGTGTTTTGTATGAATGAATGTGTTTTTAGATGTATATACTTGTTTGTTGGATGTGGAGAGGCGGGTGGCCTCATTCTTACGAATACAGGATTGGAGTTTGTTGGATGTTTTTGTATGAATGAATGTGTTTTTAGATGTATATACTTGTTTGTTGGATGTGGAGAGGCGGGTGACCTCATTCTTACGAATACAGGATTGGAGTTTGTTGGATGTTTTTGTATGAATGAATGTGTTTTTAGATGTATATACTTGTTTGTTGGATGTGGAGAGGCGGGTGGTCTCATTTTTACGAATCTGGATATATAGAAGTGTTCTGCAATGTTTGAGTTATGGTTAGTTGATGTTATGTAGAGAGGTCATGCAAGAAATTTTTACTTATTGGCTTGATATTTACGTGTTAGTTTTAGAGTTCTTGAATTTTTGTGATATAGGTGTTAAGGTTTGTGATGTAGGAGTTATGGTTTCGATGTTATGATATAGGAGTCTATGATTTTAGAGTTATGGTTAAGGTTTATGATATACTAGTTTATGGTTAATTAAGGTTTGTGATGGTTTTAGAGTTATATAGTTAAGGTTTGTGATATATGAGTTTATGGTTTTAAAGTTATGGTTAAGGTTTGTGATATATAAGTTTATGGTCTTAGAGTTATGGTTAAGGTTTAATTTTGATATATGAGTTATGGTTAAGATTTGTGATATAGGAGTTTATGGTTTGTAATATTAGTAGTTTATGGTTTTGGATATAAAAGTTTTCTATCTGCATTGTTTTGGTTGAAAAAAATTTTTGTTGGATGTAAATTTGTTCATTGTAAATTTGATGTTTTTGTTTCATATGTTGGTTGTAAATTTGTTTTGTTTCAATATAGAAGTTAATATATTTGCAATATTTCAGAGTAATTAGTTATTAAAAATTGTTGGTGCCATTGGGCTATTAACAGCGTTTTTTTATTAAAATTATGCTAAAAGCGATGGCGGGCATTGCGTCATATAATAAAAATTATGAACTAAAAATAATGTGAGATATAATGACGGACAATAGGTTTTTTTAAAAAAAATTTCCAAGAGTTTTAATGGCGGGCATTGCCGTCATTAAAAATCACTTTTATGACGGGCAATGCGAGTCATTAAAAGCTTGTTTCCAAGCCATGTTACAATGACACTCGCATAGATGGCGGTGGCGCGCGCGTCATCAAAACTCACTAATGGCGGGCAATGCCGTCATTAAAACAAATTTCTACTAGTGGTCCCCACGGCTTTGCTTGACAAACACGAGCACAACAAAATCACGCGCGCCAGCGGCAGCACGCCAGCGGCTTTGCTTGTGTCGCGCGCGCAGCGGCGGCGGCGCTTCGATTGTCCACGGCCTTAGGATGGGTCGGCTCTCCCGATGCCCCTCGAAATTGCTTGGCAATACTTGGTCGATACTCACTAATGCGCGCGAATGCTTCACCAAAAGTTTGGGCGATTCCTCGCACCTCTGCGCGCTGCAATGCTCCTCTGTCCCTCTTTCGCGATTGCTTCCGACAATCGATGAGTCTACTCTTCCGATCTTTGCCCCTCATATTGCTACTGACAATTTTAGTGCGCTTCTTAGGTTGCTTGACAAAGTAGGGTGGATGGCTCTCCCGATGCCTTCACGATTCTTTCTCCGGTTCTTTGCAGCAAAAAGCCTTATCGACTTCCTTCTCCCTTGGCCCTCTCGAATCCTCTCTCTGGCAAGCTTGCTTTGTAGTTAGCGCCCTCTACGAATTTTTCTTTCTTTCGATTGCTTTAGCAAAACAAAGACTCTCCTCTCCAAGAAAAAACGTTGCGACTCCTCTCTTCTTTTTCCTTTTATCACAAGAAGATGTTGCCCTAGTTTGATAATTACAAACACGCCATTTAGGGTATAAAGACCATTTTGCCCTTCGGATAAAATGTCTAAAATGCCCTTATGGGTTTTTGTAATTTTTTTCTTTACATCTCCACTTTTACAGAGAAATCCTCATACATTATTATCAATCATAAATCAAACTAAATATGTAAAAGTTAAGAAAAATCTCAAATTGCGGTCTTTAATTACTTGTTAGCTAATTTCTCCAAATTAAAGCACAAAATCATCAAAATTAATTCTTTTAGAACCTAATGCTTAAATTCAAGATTTTCAACTAACATTCATAATTTTAGGATAAAATAACATGAAGCTCAATAAATTCTATGCAATTCAAGTTGATTAAGCCTTTGAAATTCTAGTAAAATAACTCTCCTATGGCGAGTTATCAAACCCCCAACTTGAACTACTCATTGTCCTCAATGAGTTCTATTCCCTAAAAATTTTAAAGACCTTCCAAGACTCAAATCAATTGCGTTAGCCGAACAAGAGTTAAAGACTTATGCTCTAAGTTGCAAGTTACTATTCATTCAATGCTTTCTAAGTGGTTCATCCGAGTTTCCTACATAACACTTATTTCTTAGTACCAAGAGCAAACCAACTAGGATCGGCACCTACCCTCAAGCTCAATCACTATAGTCCTAATCATTCAAATCGAGAGCAACCCATAGTTAAAGATAAGTCACAATCCAAAACTACGCATGTCTTCAAATTCATGATCATTCCTTTTTATTTTATTTTATATATATATATATATTTTTAAAACAAATATGTACATTACCCCTCCATTTCCTTAAACACAACGTAGGGCTAGTTTTATTTTTATTTTTAATTTTATTTTTTTAATTTTTTTTTTTACACGACTTTCCCAGTAGTTCTTAGAATTGCACACACGTGGTTAGCGCATGGTACACCTAAGCAATGGGGTTCTCCGTAGTTCTTAGAATGGCACACGTTGTTAGCGCGGCACACCTAAGCAATGGAGTGCAGGTTACTTGCTTGATACCTTCGCTCCAGAGGCCGGCATGGTTAGTGCCTGGACCCACGACATCAGTACCAAGTTACAGGCGACTCTAAATAACATAATAAATAACATATCTTTTTTTTTTTTTAGCCCAACAAAGTTTTAGGGAAATGGAAAGTTTGCACACTCTTTCTTTCTTTCTCTTTTTTCTTTAAAAATAAACACGAAGAATTTACCTTTCCCCCAAACTTAGAGTACTCAATGTCCTCATTGAGTTAGGAGAATCGGGTAACTCCCAAACTTGAAATGATCACAAATTTGGAGTTTACTCATTTTGGAACATTCTAAGCGATGTATGAGTTACCTAACTTGTCATGGCCTCTAGCTTTTCGAACTTTTTGGCCTAGGAGTTGAATCCTAACTACTTTGATTGACACACCAACCATAAAAGCGCACTAAAGAACCCTAATGACAAGCTTCACCTTGAGAAACACCAAACAAGATAGCATACCCATGCCTCAAACACAAGCAACAACTCTTGTTTTCATTAACCATAAGATTGTTTTAACTTTTCATTCTAACGAGTTTCTCACCAAGTTTCTCTGAGAAGACACATACTTTCTACCAATAAAAACATGCGAAACTTAGTTTTTATAAAAGCGACAACAACCATCTTCTTTTTTTTTATTACTACTTGCTTAAACATGGTAGATCAACTACCTACATCATGCATAACCAATCAACACGAAATATGGATTTGATGAGTCAAAGCAGAATATTTAGAAGTCTTAAAGCAAGTAAATAACAAAGAATTCTCAGTGAAACCATTACACCCAACAAAACCTACATATGCTTATAAAAGGGAATTAAATCAACAAATTGCAAAAGAAGCGACAACAAATTATAAAAGAAAAGACAACAAGCAAAACAAATCAAAATGCTAAAGAAAAAAAAAAAAGCAGGGCCTCCCTCTTTTGCTCTAGTAGTCATCCTCCTCGTTTTCCTCTTCTTGGGCTTCCTCCTCCTCCCACGTTGTTCATCTCATCTTCTTCATCATCACCCATTGCATCCAAGTTTTGCAAAATGGAGTGGGAAATTCGAGAGAAATTTGGGTAGGGGTTTGGAAAAATTGGCTTGCATAGCGGCTCGGTGGGCTAAATCTCTCTCACAGGCATACTTCCAATAACAATGTGATTGATCTTGCATATGGTGCATCATGCTCATCATCACATTGTTTTGGTGTATGTAAGTTGGTCCATACCTACCATTAACCCCATCCCCTTATTTGAACCAACTTGGGTGTGATGGTCCATAATGGTGTCTAAAGGCCCGCTAGCTAAGATTTTATCCTCCCAAATATAATAAGGAACTGACCCTAATGCAAAGAGAGGTTACTAAACTAGGGAAGAAGATTTTTCCACTCTTTTCTTTGCACACCCTTCCATTTCCTAGCTACTAGGTTTCCTACATCGATTTGCAATTATGAGAGGATGGCATAAGAAGCATGATTCGACTCCTCGAGACCGTTGAATCATGCGAAGTGGGCATGAGATTCAACTTCACGAAAAGGAAGCCACATGTGTGCTTGGGGAGCTAAATAGGAAGCTAACATAGTCCTCGCTCCGTTGGAGCTTACCATCCATTTTGCCCCATTGATCCCTACAGTTCTTAGGGCGGCATTCATTTGAGTGTCGGATGGGGCCATTAACAACTTCGTTTGTCCTACCATAAAGTTGGCAAGGCAATTCAAGCATGGAGTTAATTGTATCAGTGTCCCAATGAACATATCTACCCCTTACTATGGATACCCTCTCCCTCTAGATAGATGTTCGCATAGAATTCCCTAACTATGGTGGGGATGGCGGCCTCGGAGTTCTTTACAAAATGTTTCCCAACCTAGATTTGCTATATTTTGAGATAGGAAAGGAGGAATCTCTCTTGAGCTTAGGTTGAAGCCTCTCTCTAGCAAAAGAGCTCTTTTCTTCAACTTCTCATATTTTGTTCTTGCTTTTCAACGATAAATCTCTGGGGATATCTTCCTCACACGCAGTACCTCATTCATCACTTGGGATTGTTTTCCCTAGTATACCCTTTCTTCTTCTTTTCCTTCTTCTCTTTGGACTTAGGTGCTAAGGTGGTTCAGGGGCCTCCAAAGGATATGCATCCTCTAAGGGCCATTCACTAACCCCTTGCTTTCCTTTACTCACTTGAGGAAAGGAGGAATGGGTGGGCGATCTAGGATTGGATTGGCTCACTTCTACCATTGCACTCTTCAATTTTTAGGTCTCTTTCTTGCTTTTTGCTTCTTCGTAGCCACATGATTAAATATGAAGCAAAAGAGAGAAAGGTACTAGAAAAAATTCTAAGGAATGGACGACAAAGCTTCCTAAGCTAAGAAAGATTCTGCCTAAGCTAGATTTGGATCTAGATTGGTTTCTCTAACTCAAGTCATTTTTAGGTTCTAAGTCTAGGATTCCCTTCTGACTAATCCCAAAGCAACTTCTTTTTTTTTTTTTCTTTTCCTTTTCCCACTAACTCCTATCCTTTATCCAACTACTTAACCTAAAGAGGCGAGAAAACATAACCTAAAATAGGTCAGCTTTGCCAAAACAAAAGGAAAGCATAAAGTCAACATTTAAACAAAAAGGAAAGCATGATTAAATTGTATTTAATTCAATATCACAGAAATGAACAATCATGCTTGGTGATCGAGCAAGAGGAGAAAATTCTTACCTCTAACCTTTTGTATGCTTCAATTCTACATCCTAACGACACTTAATCAAAGATTAACTATATGTGATAAAACAAAGAGCAAAACATGAAATAAACTGGATCAAGAATCATATGAACAACTAAATCTCCTATCATGCATGAACAACGAATAAAAGGAAAAATAAAACAACCTAGCTAAGCTTTTTTTTTTTTTTTTATAGAAGGATTCACTACACTTCATTATCACTCAACTTCCATGTGGACATGTTCCTTTGGAAGTCTTCACCCCTAATAGTGTTTCAAGCGTTGCCCATTAACAAGAAACTCTCTTCCATCCACTGCTCACATGAAGCTTAATAGCCCACAGTAGGAGAGAGTTTCGATCAGCTTTCAATAAAGGGCACGACCATCTAGACCTAAACTTACCGGGGGAAAAAGTTTAAGGCGGGAATTGAATAATAAAACTCTTTGGCACTGCTTCAAAAGTCTTTGGAATGAGTCTCTATCATGCCAAGCTTTAGTTCTTTCTTTGTAAAGCTTTGCATTCTCATAAGAAAATCTTCTAAACTCATCCAAATCATTCAATTGAAGTAGCCTCGAGATCTCCTATGACAATTAGATTTAGATTGAGTTCCTTTAAGGCCCCAGAATGCCTTATGCTCTAATTCTAAGGGTAGGTGACAAGCCTTACCAAACACAAGTCTATAAGGGGACATTCAATGGGGGTTTTAAAGAGCGGTCCTATACTCCGCCCACAAGGCTTCATCGGCTGACGGACCAATCCTTTCTTTGAGGTTTTACAACCTTCTCAAGTTCCTTTAATCTCCCTATTGGACACTTGACTTGTCCATTGGCTTGTGGATGAGTGCAGGGTGGAGATTCTATGCTTTACATTATACTTGGCCGAGGAGGGTATTCATTGCCTTATTAACAAAATGAGAGCCCTCATCAGATTAAGACTCTAGGGGTCCCAAATCTCGTGAATATGTGCCTATCACAAGAATCTCGACCAGCTGTTTTGGCGTCATTATTCGGGCACGCCATGGCTTCTACCCACTTAGAGACATAATCTCACACCCACTAAGATATACAAATTCCCTTAGAGGGAGGAAAAGGGGCCATGAAGTCAATCCCCAAACATCCAAAGAGCTCACCTCTAAGATGTATGTCAAGGGCATTTCCTCTCTCTTTCCTATATTACCTCTCCTCTGGCATGTATCACATGTCTTGCTAAAAAACATAGGCATCCTTAAAGAACAGATGGCCAATAATGCTTGGTTGGAACACCTTTCTTAGCTGCGATCCTTTGGCCACCAAAATGGCCTCCATAAGGGGACGAATGACAATGCTCGAGAATAGATGGTATCTACGCTTTCGGTCACACATCTCCTAATCATACCATCTACACACTTTGTCTATATAAACATGGATCGTCCCACGAGAAAAATTTGGAGTCATGCAAGAATCTCTTTTTACATTGTCTTTGACAAATCGGGGGAAGGATATTGCAAGCCAAGTAATTGGCATAGTCATGAACCAAGGGGTTGGTATTTTGGACCTCACCAACTAACAAGAGTTGCTCATCGAAGTCATCCCTTATGTGGGAGTGTGAGGTAAAGGCTCGAGTTCTCAATCCCTAGACAAATGGTGCCCACCACATTCTCTACAGACCCTTTTTATCTTTGATTTCCACTTCAAACTCCTGCGAGAAGTAATACCCATCTAATCAATCTTGGTTTGGCATCTTTCTTTGCCAACAAATACCTAATGGCGACATGATGCGTAGTAGACCACCACCTTAGTACCAACCCGGATATGGTCTAAACTTTTCAAAAGCAAAGACTCTGGCTAACAACTCCTTTTCGGTGGTTGTGTAGTTCATCCGAGCTTCATTTAAAGTTTTACTCGCATAATAAATTGGATGTATTACCTTCTCTGCCTTTGTCCTAGCATAACACTCCACGGCATAGTCACTTGCATCACATCAACTCTGAATGGCGGTTTCAATCGGTGAAGACATAATAGGTGCATGACTAGAGGGTGTCTTGAGACATTAAAGGCATGGAGACAACTCCTCACTAAATATAAAGGGCTTGTTGACTTCCGGGAGAGAGCACAATGGTTTTGAGATTTTGAGAAATCTTTGATGAATCTTCTATAGAACCCCGCATGTCCAGGAAACTTCTCACTCCCCCTTGACATTTGTGGGCGGTTCAATTTCTCAATAATCTCAATCTTACGCCTATCTACTTCTATCCCCTTGCATGATATCTTATGCCCTAACACAATCCCTCTCTAACCATGAAGTGACACTTTTCCCAATTTAGAACTAGGTGTGTCTCTTCACAGCGTTGAAATACTTTCCCAAATTCTCCAAGCAAACCTCAAATGAGTTTCCAAAGGCCGAGAAGTCATCCATGAAAACCTCCATGATGTCCTCTGCATAGTCGGAGAAAATCGCCATCATGCACCTTTGAAAGTCGCGAGAGCATTACATAGTCCAAATGGCATCCTTGAAAAGCAAAGGTGCCATATGGACATGTAGATGTTGTTTTTCTCTTGGTCTTGTGGTGCAATGGTTATTTGGTTATAACCACTGTAACCATCAAGGAAACAATAAAGGCTTGACTGCCGGTTTGTCCAACATTTGATCTATGAGCAGGGAGAGGAAAATGGTCTTTCTGGTGGCCTTGTTTAGCCTCCTATAGTCCATCTGAGACTCTCCAACCGCTCACTACCCTAGAAGGAATGATTTCATTGGCTTCATTAATAATTCTTGTCATCCCTCCCTTTTTGGGAACACATTGGGTGGACTAACCCAATTGCTATCAGCTATGGGGTAGATAATTCCAACATCCAACCATTTAATGACTTCTTTCTTCACCACTTCTTTCATGGTGAGGTTAAGTCTTCTCTGGGCTCTATGGATCTGAAAAGTCCCTTCCTCTAAGGTAATCTTGTGCATGCAATAAGAAGGACTAATCCCTTTGAATATCGGCAGAGTCCATCCTATGGCCTTCTTGTGTTGCTTAAGGACATTAAGCAACAATTGTTAGTCCTTAGGGGAGTAGACTTGCGATATGATAATGGGAAGAGTTTCCTTATCACCTAAGAATGCATACTTTAAGTCTTTGGGGTAAAGGTTTAAGTTCTAGTGTTGGGGTTCTTGAGCGAGGGTATCATAGAAGGTCTCTCTCCTTCCTTCAAATCTAATGACTCAAAGATTTTTACGAACTTTGCTATTTACGCTAGTTCTTCCAAACCACAGGTCAACTCTTCTATTCTGACTTCTCTAACTCACTTTCTCTCGGATCTCCAAATCTCATCTCATGGATTCCTTTCAATTCTTCCTTTGGCGGTTTTGAAATAACTCCATCTAAAACATGAATTACGAGAACAACTTTACTGTCCCATTTGGATACCTCAACTGTATCATAGATGCTAAAGCGGACCTCTTGATCATTCATTCTCGACAATGGTCCTGCATGAACATCTATCACGGTTTCTACTGTTTCGGGAAAGGTCGCCTAGGATAATAGGAACATCCTTGTCGACTTCATAATCCGGGATGATAAAATCTGCTGGGAATATGAATTTATCCACTTGGACCAGGATGTCCTCTATTTTTCCTTCATAGGGGTAGGCTATGGATCTATCACGCTTTAGTGCTGCGAGTCAGCTGTGTGGTGGGCCTCGCCTCCCCCGATGCCTAATCCCTTATAAATAGAGAGGGCATCAAGTTGATGCTAGCTCTAAATCACATAGCGCCCTCCTAAGCTGTCTTCCACCAATAGACACAGTGTATGGTAAAGATCCGGGGATCCTTCTCCTTGTAGGGTATCCTATTTACGAACACTTGCTTTACACTCCTCACTCCAGCGATACCACTTTGAACTCTTGGAACTTCTCTTTTTGAAGCAGATGTCGCTTGAGAAACTTCAAGTAGTTGGGCATTTGCTTCAACGCATCAATCGGTGGTATGTTGATATGGACCTC